>CM023481.1:215655829-215833782 GCA_013339685.2 Hyalomma asiaticum
TCCAGACACAGGAGGCCGTGTGCGGTGGTGGGGGAGGAAGTGGTCAGTTGATACTGGCAGCCGTAATGTTCTGCGCACGATTGGCGAGACTGCCAATGTCGCGGTGAGGACGGGTCTAACGCGAGTGTCAGCTCTTATGATGCTGACGCCTCAGTTATTCGTAGGGCGGGTGTTCTGCGTTGCCCTATTCGCGCTATACAGCGTATACTAAAATCTTTCCGGGTGTCGTTGCTATAAAGTACCGCCGGTTCTGTAGTCGGATACAACTCAAGTCTGCAGCGAAGCCCCTCCCGCGCCCTTATAACCGCCAGCCACTGTACCTCCGCGAAGCTTCAAATAGTCCCTTCTTTGAACTTTCCACGTTACCAAAATAAAGCGAGGGTAGCAGCGATAATGGATAGGTGCATAAATTTTAGGGGCGAAGCTCCTCTTAGTCTAACCTTGTCACGCGTCAGTCGTCAGGCGTAACCCGCGTGCCGGGAGGCACGCGCTCGCCCTCGGCGCGTGCCTCCCGGCGCGTGCCTCTGCTGTCTTGTGAGAGAGAGAGGCAGAGAGAGACAGAGAGAGAGCGAAAGGCGCGCGTTGGCTATGGAAACGCTGCCACCCGAAAAACAGGCCCGCCTCCAGCGCCTCCTCGTCTCGATTCACCCTGACCCAAGGGTGGCAAGCGGGCACAGCCCTAAGCCACTTCCCGAGAAGGGCCTTACGAGGAGGGCCAGGGCCACACTTCTGCGACTGCGGACTGGCTGCATCTGGACAGCAGCCCGCCGACACGCCAAGGGCCTCTGCGCCTCTCCAGCCTGCAGCCGCTGCGGGGATCCTGAGACTCTCGAACACCTCCTCTGTGCCTGTCCCGGACTTGCACAGGAACGTTCGAGGGTCATCACAGCCTACCGGAGGCAGGGACTTCCAGCCACCACACTTCACCACTTGCTGTTCCCGACTCGCCCCCATCTACCAGCGCTGCAGACTCTGGTGGACTTCATAGATGAGACTGGCATTGAAAAATTACAGCATATCCACGGACTGAATGATGATGAGTGGGCGAAGCTCGGGAGGTTCATCGTAGATCGTGCCGAGTTCCGGATTAATTTAGTTAACGCGCACGCTACGAATCCTCATGGTTGAACTATGACCAAGTGAAATCTCCCACCGGCACTTCATTGCAAGTCCTATATATATATATATATATATATATATTATATATATATATATATTATAATATATATATATATATATATATCTATAATATATATGGGTGGGTTGCCGGTGAACGCTTCTCCAACGCGAGCAGTCGGTATTTCTCAAACAAGAAACTCGCTAGGAGACGCTGCCTGAGCCAACGTTATCTCTCACGGGTGAGGGCGCGTTCTCCTTCTTTGCGAGCTGGTAGAGCGTTCCTCTAAGAAAGAGCGTTTCCATAGACAACGCGCGCCTTTCGCTCTCTCTCTCTCTCTCTCTCACAAGACAGCCGAGGCACGCGCCGGGAGAGAGAGAGAGAGGCACGCGCCGAGGGCGAGCGCGTGCCTCCCAGCACGCGGGTTACGTCTGACAACTGACGCGTGACAAGGTTAGACTAAGAGGAGCTTCGCCCCTAATAACTATTTATTTAGCTGAAATGAAGTGCTTGCAATGCGAAAACACGGCGCACAGCAGGCGCCGCCACCCGACTCTTTCAACTCATTTCAGCGAAGTTTCACGAATACAAAAGGCTTGGAAGTGAAATTAACTACACCGCGGCCTTTTGCAGATGAAAACGCTGAGAATCCACACATTTCTGTCCATAACTGCTCGAGTGCATCATGGCTTCAACCGATGAAAGGACCCTAGGACAGCAGAGGCTCCACACTTATACCAAAGGCACAAACACAGCGCCACTTTGAAAAAGGATCGCATGAGGACGATTTCGTTTGCTCCTGTTATTGGCTGGCGGAGTAACACCGACGCGTGCGGTCCATCGGCCCTTGTTGCGAACTTTTGTTTTTTTTTTTAAGTTGTGTCCTGTTATAGTGTTATACAGAACAACAGGTGCACGATATTTTGATTTAAACAAATGCGTCAGGGGCATCCTTTCTGAACGTTAAAGGAAGCGCTTAAGTAATCCAACGTTTCCCCTGAGTTCTTACAGTGAACGCTAATATACATGTATACTTAACAAAAGCCTCTAGATCTGCTTCACTATAGCATTATTATTATTATTATTATTATTAATATTATTAGTATTATTATATGGCATGTAAACATGTACGGCACAAGGACATGAAAATGGAGCAGGCTGACAACTGCCACCGGGAGGGGCACAACGCCTGCCTACTCCTTTGGGAGAAGGAAAAGCAGTAACATATTAATAAAAAATACGGACCAAGTCAAATTTGTGTCTACCTTTATTTATTGTTATCTCTGTCTCTCTGTTAGCTGTCAGGGTGAAGAGTAAAACGTGTTATGGGCTTAAATCTACCATAAGCAGGCACGTAGGCAAGGGGGGGCCCACGGGGGCCCAGCCCCCCCCCCCCCACCCGATATTCGTCAAGTCAGCCACTAACGCAGGGGTATAGAGGCAATAGTACAAGTAGCGCCGTGCGCATTTTAACAAATTAAAAACAAACGAAAGTCAAGGAACTCACTAAGAACAGCTACACAAGAACCTTTATTCAGAAAGCACTTCAGTTCCAAAAGCACGGCTACGCTTACCGAGAATTCAGTGTCCGGCTCCTGAATCAACACCACAACAGAAACACCACGCTCTCACTTATGTCCGAGGCGTTAGCGAAACCATCGCCCGTATTCTCAGAAAAGAAGGCATCCGAGTGACTCACAAGGCTACGAACACATGTTCTCTACATATTGCCAAAGGCCGTTCACCGAAGGAGAGAGCCCAGGGAACTGTATACAAATATCCGATGCGAGCTACATCGGCGAAACGAAGAAAAAACCTCAAAGAAACATTTCGACAGCACAGGAATGACCTCTGCAATTTTGCAAGAGATCGCAACCCAATAGCCGAACATTCCCAACATAGCGACCACCGTATCAATCTTCCTGATACAACGGTCATACCAACTGAAACCAATTATCGGAACCAGTTACTGCTTTGTCATCGCGGAAAAAGACAGAAAACTTCGCAACGCAGGACATTTAATATATGTAAGACAAGCTTGTTGGAAACCCAGAACGAACAAAATATTGCCATATGGCTTCGAAACCAGAGAAAACGACGTTATCTGCCCGTACTTCGTGCGACTTTTCTTCGTCGCATCAGTTACGCTTAGGAAGGTGGTTGGTTGGTTCTGCCGGGTTTTCTGGGTGAAAGCGACCATGGCTATATTGCGCGAAACGAGGATTCTCATCTACGGTCAGGGCGCTCGGTAGTTGGATTGCTTCAAGGAACAGTGCAAAGCATGACAGGACATACAGAAAAGGATAGCGTTGACTCCATCGGTGGATTCCCTCAGGTGTCTTTCTTAACAAGAGGAGCGGTGTCTTTGTTGTTGCAGAGCAAGCAGGCGGTATATTGTGGGCGTTATTTATACAGTCGCGTAGTGGCGGCAACTTAGGGAGCATTCAGGTGCTTTGTTTGACTGGTAGCTGCGCGGCGTGGGAAAACGCACGCGTCTTTGCCGCAGACGCAGAGTTTTTCCACGAACAGACGGCGGAAGCTAACCGAAAGCTTGGAAAACGGGACTTTTGTATGGAAAGCAACGGCTTCGACGACCCATTAACCCCTTCAATCCCCCTGGCACATCTGCGATCCCCACCACCCTTTTTTCCGCCGCCTTGTTGTGGGGGCAGGCGCCCGCGTGGCGGAAGGAGTAAACAAGGTAAACAAACAGGGTAAACTGCGCTTGTAGTTCTGCGGAAGGGTACTACAGGCGAGCCACGTTCATTCCATAGACAGATAACCTGAAAGCTTCCCTCAAACGGCGCTTTGCAAACCATCGGAAAACACTGCAAAGTTTGCAATTTGTGTTGCCAAAGCACGCCTGCAAGGGCAAATTTGAATTTGTTCAGCCACCCTTCGATTTTTACCTCAGTGATATGACAACAGCGCATATCCTTACGCTGAAAGGTGAATGGGAAATCTGGAAAACTAAATGGCAAGCCATGCAAGAGGAGGAACTTCCCCGCTCTCCGACGGAAGCTTTACCGGAATGCGACAAAGCCCTCTTGCCGAATGTTCATACACTCAAGATTGGCGACAATCCCAGTGAGTACAGCTGCTTCAGAACGCAGGTTCTCGACACTGAAGAGAGTAAAAACATATTTGAGGATCCGAACAGCTGAAGAGCGGCTTAATGGCCTGGCTCTTATGTCCATTCACTGGATGCAAGTCAGTGTCGACGAAATTATCACTGTGTTTACAGAGAAACCGCGACGCATGAAAATTGCAGCGTGAACCATTCCTTTCGGTAAAGCTGCGTGGTCGTTTTTTTTCTTTTGCATTGGCTTTTACTATATTGTAAAACCACTCGTAATGTCATTCTTTAATATTGATTCCTAAAACGAATGTTAGCGTTCTGCATCTTTTGTGTCATGAAAGCATCCGTGTTTTGGTTCTTTGTGGTTCAATAAAATTGTTTTCGCGAATATGTCTGTTTTTTCTTTTAAGAATTGCTGTCATAAAGTGGCTCACGTTCTTCTCGCACGCCTGTATTTGAGACAAATTGTGAGAAATTCGGTAGAGAAAGCGTCCGACAGATATTTTTTTTTTTCCGGCACATCCGTAAGTGGGCGCATGTTTCCTTTGCATTGCTTTTTTTTTTTATTTTTGTCGCTCCTCTTTCCGTCACTGACTCTGTATGGCCCTTCTTCGTCGAGATTGCTTGGTTAGAAAGTATTCTTTCTCGTGCACACGCACTAGCTTTACTGCAGTGTCAAAAATCTTGCTTTCCATCTCGGATTAACTCGCTTCTTGGGCTGAATTCCAATCTGTTATATTTCTCGTCTAATAATTAAGCGCCTTCTATATTCCTGGGCGAGTGTTCTTTAAGCATTCTACAATAATGACCATGCTGTTATTGATGCTTTTGTCCCCCCCTTTATGTAATACCCTGAGAAGGGCCTTTAAGGGTGAATAAATGATGATGATGATGATGATGATGATGATGATGCTTTTGGGCCCTCCCCGAAAAAAAATCCTGGCTACGTGCCTGGTAGTGTCAGCTGAATACTTTCGTAGTTATGTCCTAGGAAGAAGTCCTGGCGTCGCACTTGCCTGGAACTCTTTTTTTTTTTCTGGGGGGTCAAAACATCAGTATCGAGTGCAACAAAGCAATAATAGTGCAGTAAGGTAGGCACACAGTTGTCTGCAAAGGCTTCATCAGTCTTAGCAGTTAAGTCACTAGAGGCTTACAGAAAGAGCACTAGTAACACTTTAATCAACAGCCAAACGACTATGCCCTTTTCAGCATGAGAGCAGCGCATCCTGTTATATGAGCACAGACGGAGCAATGGATGACTGTGATAGCCGCTCTCAGTCATGTTATGCAGTATCTTCACCACATAAAATCAATGAATATAAACAAAAGAACTCAAATATGACTCAGATATGAAAGGGCAAATTTGCTTAGGACATCAGCTGATGTAACGAGGCAAGCCTTAAAAGACAACCAAAAGCATAAATCAAATAAGTGGCAATGAATAATATGACCAAAGTGACCTTCAAAGAAAGTAGCGCATGAAATATTAACAAAATCGGTAGAATGAGCAACATCACAATGTAGTCACAGCGAGCAACCTTACATCGAAGCAACCTCAGTTTCATAATGAAGCCACATACTCACGTACTTGAAGTCGGATACACTGGAGATAGTGCTGGGGGGGGGGGGGGGGGGGCGACAAAAAACGAGAATATTGTCGCGAGAACCGCGTCGCGTAGAATGTTTTCTTGTTATTTTCTTCTTTTCCGGCTACTTTTGTACAAGGGTGCTCTACTAAACGAGCCCGCACACCGCAGGGAGCATTCCGGGAGACGGGACGCCGAGGATGAGGGGCATTTGTGCGCGCCGCGGCCAGTTTCTGGAAAGCGTTGTTTGTGTTGGTTTTGTGGCGAGGCCGGATGCACGCGATCGTAGAAGCTCGTATAACATCGTTACCGTCGACCTGCCTGACTTGTCCGTGTAAGCCGGTTTCCTATTGGTGGGAGGCGGTGGTGGTTCGAGCCGTCCGCGTCGCCGTGGATGCTGAAAAAGTGCTATTTAAGCGGCGACACTGGCCTTTTTTTGGGAGAGCGAACTCGGGGACCATGACGCTCGGCATCACCAGAGGAGCAGTCCGGCAGGCCGACGGGGTATGATACCATTTTCTCTGTTGTATAATTTTTGCCCTGTGTGTTTTATAACTTCAAGATGTCTTAGCTAAATAAACCCCCCAATGAGTGCTCTCCCAATTCACCGTGTCGACTCCTCATCCCTTGCCTGCGCGGAGTGGCTCCCACGCCTCTTCGTCTTCCTGACCTTCCGATGCGTCTACCATTCACGGCCCCGACGTTTCGCTACAAAGTGGTGGAGGTTGCTCGGTAGCGATATTCCCGCTCTGAAATTATGCCCCGAGTCAATAAGCATCAGGAAACTACTTCGGACTGCTCCACTATGACGGAACCCCCTTCCTTTCTCTCTGCTATGGCTACCCCCCAAGCAAAACCTTTCGTCGGACCGCCAGTCTTCAGAGGCGCGCCAGAGGAATCTGTTTCCGAGTGGCTACTTTGCTACGAACATGTCGCGTCGCTGAACAACTGGGACCAAGCCACGAAAGTTAAATTTTTATATCTGGCTCTAGACGGTGATGCAAAAAAATGGCACACCACTCAAATTCTCACGGGTGCACCTAATTCATGGGAACAATGGGCGACGTCATTGAAAACGTCATTTACTAGCCGTCACTCAGTCGAGATCGCCAATTTACGACTACAAAACAGAACCCAACTGCCGTCCGAAAGCCCGGAGCAGTATTACTATGACGTCGTACAGCTTTGTGCAAGAGCCAACCCGTCTATGTCAGAAGATGACCGGTTGCGGCACCTTATGCGCGGTCTGCGTCCGGATGTGCAAGAAAAAGTGATAATCGCAAACCCGGAAACTTGCGCCGAATTCCTCCGAATTTTACAGCGCATAAATTACGCAGTCTTGATGAGCCGTATGTCGCGGTCGCGGCCGATTGACTACCACTATCCTACTGGATTGCAGTCGTGGATGCAAAACATCGCGCCTCCGGTAGGGATGGCATCCGCCGCCGCGGCAGTACAGCCTACTCCTACGTGTGTCGCCACCTGCGCCGCAGCAGAACTGCGTTGCCCGCGGCAGGCTGCCGACCGCGAGGGAGACTTAAAGGCGATTGCAGACTCCATCGCCTTGTTATCGGACCGGCTAAGAAACATTGAAGACGAGATGCGTCGCCCCCCAGTGCCTTGGCCACCGAGAACATCCCGTGCCAACGACGGGCGTCCCCGATGCCAGATTTGCAGCCGCATCGGCCACGAAGCACGACAGTGCTGGCAGCGCTTCCGGGACGACAGAAATGATCATGCGGAGTCTCTTGGCAATCACGATAGCCAGCGTAACCCTTCGGGAAACGAGAACGGCCGGGCCTAAGGGGCCAGCCCGGCCGTCCCATCGGCACATTGTCGGAAAGCCAGCTTCACGCAGTCCCCACACGAGCCAATGGTACAATAACGTTGCGACACCGCCCTGACCTTAAGAATGGAAATGCCGACACGCTTTTCCGCCTTCCTCACGACCGCGTACCAGTAAGCGAAGAAACCCTTTTACCGTTGCTGGTTTTGGGTCAGGCGGATGTTGGAAAGAAGCAGAGGGACAGACCCATGGATTAGAGCTGTTGTACAGCACCTCGAAGAACCGAGTGCGCCCGTTGTCAGGAATACCAAAAGAACGGCACGGAGTTTTCGGTTAATCGACGGTGTACTGTATCGGAGGGCGAAAGGCTTTGAGAAAGATCGCGCGGCTCTCGTTGTCCCCAAGTGCTTGAGGTCTGAGATATTAAGGCACTGCCATGACGACTGTACGGCAGGCCACTTGGGTGTCAAGCGTACATGGGAGAAGTTGCGTTACCGATATTTCTGGCCAAATATGTTCTCATACGTCAGCAAGTACGTTCTTTCCTGCCCTGACTGCCAGACGAGAAAGCAACCGCCGGGGAAACCGGCCGGTTTCCTCCAACCAATCCCGCCTGTAGGTCGACCGTTTCAGCAAACGCTACCGGTTAATGTCGGGTCAGGCGCACAGCCTGGATTCGACTACACCCTGGATGCGATGAAAGTGGCTCGCCGGCTGCGGCAGGCTCGAAAATTAGTGAAGGAACGGGAAAAGCGCCAGCAAGAAAGGAACAAGCGCAGCTACGATGCCGACGACGCAGACGATGAGTCCGGTGCCGATCACGAGGTGCGAGATCCAGGTGGTGATGTGCGCGAGTGCAGTGATGACCGCGAATTCCATCAGGGTGAAGTGCGCGAGCGCAGTGCCGGGAGTGATGTCCACGAATTACACCCCAGTGTTGTGCGCGAGTGCGACGTCAATGGTGATGTGCGCGAGTGTGGTTCGCGAGCGGACCGAGAACTTCGTTTGCGTCATGGTGTGTGCGAATCAGGGACCAGTGATAAAGTGAGACAGCGCGAAAGCTCAGACTCTGAAACTGAACTTTACAGCGACTGGAAGACCTTTTCAAGCGGCAACAACGGACAACGAAATGCCGCCGCTTACGACACTGATACTGACTTGTATTACAGTGCCAGCGAGTGAACTTTGGTGATTTTCAGTCTCGCGATTCTCCATTTGTTGTTTTAAGTTTTCCACCTTTTAGATGTATAACTTTTCTGAAACGAGTACCTCCCATAACTGTTGTATGTAAAATTGTTTTTTTTTTTCGTACTTCTTTTTTCGTGGGTTGCAAGTAAAACGAGTGGGTCACTCTTTTTCGTAGGGGGGAGGTGTCGCGAGAACCGCGTCGCGTAGAATGTTTTCTTGTTATTTTCTTCTTTTCCGGCTACTTTTGTACAAGGGTGCTCTACTAAACGAGCCCGCACACCGCAGGGAGCATTCCGGGAGACGGGACGCCGAGGATGAGGGGCATTTGTGCGCGCCGCGGCCAGTTTCTGGAAAGCGTTGTTTGTGTTGGTTTTGTGGCGAGGCCGGATGCACGCGATCGTAGAAGCTCGTATAACATCGTTACCGTCGACCTGCCTGACTTGTCCGTGTAAGCCGGTTTCCTATTGGTGGGAGGCGGTGGTGGTTCGAGCCGTCCGCGTCGCCGTGGATGCTGAAAAAGTGCTATTTAGGCGGCGACACTGGCCTTTTTTTGGGAGAGCGAACTCGGGGACCATGACGCTCGGCATCACCAGAGGAGCAGTCCGGCAGGCCGACGGGGTATGATACCATTTTCTCTGTTGTATAATTTTTGCCCTGTGTGTTTTATAACTTCAAGATGTCTTAGCTAAATAAACCCCCCAATGAGTGCTCTCCCAATTCACCGTGTCGACTCCTCATCCCTTGCCTGCGCGGAGTGGCTCCCACGCCTCTTCGTCTTCCTGACCTTCCGATGCGTCTAACATTCACGGCCCCGACGTTTCGCTACAATATTCTCACTTACATATACAAAATACAAATATGGCTCTCTATGTAGCACTGTATTACGCACATCTATGCAAATCTGACATGAACGGGTATCAGCCCGGCAAGCATCATTTGGAACACCCCCCCCAAAAAAAAAAAAAAAGAAACGATTTTGACACAGCGTATAGAAAGGACTTCAAATAATCATCAGGTCTACATGTGCAGAATCGAGCTCTACATGTGCAGGATCAAGCTGAGAATTTCACTCTTTCCCTTTAAAGAACTGTTACCTTATCATCATCATCATCATCATCATCATCATCATCATCATCAGCCTGTTTAGGTCCACTGCAGGACGAAGGCCTCTCCCAACGATTTCCAATCCACCCTATCCTGAGCGAGTTGGTTCCACTTTATGCCCGCAAACTTTTTAATTTCATCGCTCCATCTAACCTTTTGCCTACCTCTGTTGCGTTTTCCCTCTCTTGGTATCCATTCTGTCGCTCTTACTGTCCACCTATTATCCTTCCTCCTCATGACATGTCCTGCCCAGGTCCACTTCTTTCTTTTAATTGATAAGATAATATCGGCTACTCCTGTCTGTTCTCTGATCCATTCCGCTCGTTTTTTATCTCTTAGCGTTACCCCTATCATTTTTCTTTCCATTGCACGTTGCGTGCTCCTTAGTTTCATCTCTAGTTTTTTCGTTATTCTCCATGTTTCTGCACCGTACGTTAGTACTCGGAGAATGCAGTGATTGAATACTTTTCGCTTTAATGAGAGCGGTAAGTTTCCGGTCATGATTTCGTAATGCCTTCCGAATGCGCTCCAGCCCATCCTTATTCTACAGAGAATTTCTTTTTCCTGGGTTGGAGTTCCTGATATTAACTGTCCCAGATATACATATTGGTTTACACATTGTAAGGGTTCATTGTTGATTTTAAATTCCTGTTCCCTAGCTAAGCTATTGAGCATAACTTTGGTCTTTTTCCTATTCATTTTTAATCCAATTTTAATGCTTTCCCTGTTTAGGTCATCAATCATGTTTTGTAATTCGTCACCATCATTGCTAAAGAGCACAATGTCGTCTGCAAATCTTAAATTGTTTAGATATTCTCCGTCTATTCGAATGCCCTTTTCTTCCCAGTCTAGACGTTTAAAGATTTCCTCTAAACATGCAGTGAATAGCATCGGGGATATTGTATCTCCCTGTCTCACACCTCTCCTGATCGGGATTTCTCTGCTTCTGTCATGTAGGAGTAGTGTGGCTGTGCAATCCTTGTATATATTTGTTATATTGGGAGCGACGGAGCTCCGTGGCAGAGAGACCGTACAGCGTGGTGGCTGGTAGGAAACTGCTTTATTCTGCTTTTTACAAAAGAGAACGAGAGGAAGTGGGGTCGAGAGTACGAAAGGAATTCGGCAGTGCATGCACCACAGGAGTCCTTTGTCGCGTCGGGCTTCGCGAGCGTTCGGAGAACCCACAGGCTAGGCATAGCAGTTGGAGCGGCCGTGCGTCGCTAGGTGTGCGCGTACACGACATCCCTTACCCCTCAGAAGGAGTCACCATATCGATCAGGTGGACGCCGATCACGCTTAGGTCTCGGCACAGTGTGGTGTTGTGGAGACCCTCGGTCTTGGTCACCGCAAGGTTGCGTCGCACAACTGTCCAACCTGGTCTCAGCTTGTCCATGTTCGGAGCTGGACGTTGTGGGCAGATCACGCGGCGGCGATGTTTCCGCTGGCAGCGCGATCACGTACGGAGCTGGCACTGTGCATGGCTGTTCACTGTCTGCTGGTCCGTTCGCTTGATCGCTCGGCGGCGAACATTCCGTCGGATAGGCTTCCGCACCTGGCTTAATGTGGTCTAGGTGCCGACGAACCGTTCCGCTTCCTGACTTTATCAGCCAAGATCGATGTCCGAGCCTCTTCAATGCGGTTCCTCCAATCCAAGCAGGGCTTCCTGCGAAGTTCCGGAAGAATACCGATTGTCCGACGGCTACTTTTCTTGGCGAGTTAGTAACGCTGTGGTCAGTGGTCGCCCTCTCAGCTGGTCGTGGCTGAATGCGTGTCATCGCCGTTGTGAGCTCGCGGCCGAACATAAGTGCGGCTGGTGTTCTCCCCGTCGTTACTGAAACAGTGGTATGCTGTTTAAGCAGAAAACGAGCTAGCCTGCAAGCAAATGTGCCGGACTGATCCTTGGCTAGCGCCTGTTTTGTTTCGAGGACCATTCTTTCCGCTTGCCCATTCGTGGCCGGATGATAGGGCGCACTTGTGACGTGCGTTACCCGATTTTTCTCCAGGAAATCTTCCATTTCTGCAGAAACAAAGGACGGGCCGTTATCAGTAACCAACCTTTCGGGAATGCCGAAAGTTGCGAACAGATTCCGCAGTTCCTCAATTAATGTTGGTGACTGTATGTTTCGCATGTAGCGCACTTCGAGCCACATGCTGTATGCGTCGACTACAATTAGTAGCATCTTTCCCTCCATGGGGCCAGCGAAGTCGGCGTGAATTGTGTGCCATGGTGTGGTCGCGCGTTTCCAGTCAGGAGGTGGTGCCTTATTCGGCGCTTTCTGGTGCTGACAGCAAGTTGTACAACTTTTCACGGCTCGCTCTATGTCGTTGTCGACACCGGGCCACCAGAAATAGCCTCTGGCGCATGCTTTCATAGCTACCACGCCCCTGCGACCTGCATGTGCTAATTCGAGCACATCTTTTCTTGCTTTCTCCGGAACGACCAGTCTGGCACCCCGTATAACGCAGCCCTCCTGTAGCGAAAGCTCATTCCCAAGCTTTGTGAACGCCGAAAATTCCTGCTTAGGCAACCTGCGCAGTTCTCCACTTGAGACAGCTCTCATCACGCGGGACAACAGTGGGTCACTCCGGGTCATTTCAGCCAGCTGTTGCGGTGACAGCTCGAGGCGTGGCGCGGACACAAGCAAAAGCACATCTCCTGGGGAGCATGGCTCATCCACCTGCGCGGGCAGTGGCAGCCTGCTGAGCGCGTCGGCATTTTGGTGAAGACGTCCAGGCCTGTACACCAAATCGTAATCGTACGTGGCCAATTTCAGACACCATCTGGTCATCCTAGGTGACAATATCTGAGGGATCTGCTTCTTTTCTCCCATGATGCCTAGGAGCGGTTGGTGATCCGTCATCACGGTCACGTGCCGGCCAGCGACATATTGGTGAAAGTGGCTCACGCCGTAAACTACCGCGAGGCCCTCTTTGTCGAGCTGGGAGTAGTTTTTTTCAGCGCTTCCCAAAGTTCGCGACGCGAATGCGATGGGGGCCTCTCGACCGGACGCCCTTTTGTGCGAGAACCGCGCCGATGCCGTACGGCGACGCATCGACTGACAAAATTAGGGGCTTCTTCTCATCATAATGAGCCAGCACTGTCGAAGATTTAATCATCTTCTTAAGCGCCTCAAAAGCAGCCTGGTGTTTTTGCTCCCACTTCCATGGCGTGTTTTTCTCGAGAAGCTTATACAACTCTGCAGCTACCGTCGCTCTGTTTGCCAAAAAGCGATCGTAAAAAGCGAGAAGCCCTAAGAAAGCCTGCAGAGAGGTTTTGTCAGTCGGCTTGGGTGCCTCGAGGATTGCCTTAACCTTTTCTTCGGTTGTGTGCACACCCTGAGCATCGATCTTATGCGAGGAACTCGACCGAGCTTACGCCGAAGCGGCATTTTTCCTGTTTGAGGCGTAGGCCTTTCTCGCTTAGCCTGGAGAGGACTTCATCTAGACGTTGCGCATGCTCCTTAACGCTGTTCCCGCTGACAATAATGTCGTCAAGGTACACACTCACCCCCCTGAATTCTGGCCAGTGTCGTCTCCATCATACGCTGGAAGATAGCTGGCGCAGCGGAAATTCCGAAAGGGAGCCGTTTCACCTTGAACAGTCCCTTGGTGGTGTTGACTGTGAGCAATTCGGCCGTCTCGTCGTCCACCCTTAGCTGCTGATACGCCTGGTAGAGGTCCAGCGTCGAAAACGTCGTCCCGCCACGCAACTTCGCGAATACCTCCGCGGTTGTCGGTAGTGGGTACGCCGTCTTTTTGACCACAGCGTTAACAGTGCTCCTGTAGTCTCCACAAACGCGAAATGTTCCATCCCTCTTGCGCACCCACACTAAAGGCGTTGCCATTTCGGCGTGTTGCGTCGGCTCCAAGATGCCCTGTTTTTGCAGGCGGTCGAGCTCTTCCTCCATAGGCTCTTGGTAAGCTAAGGGCACTGGGCGTGCTTTGCAGAACCTGGCTGTGGCGCCTTCTTCCAAGTCCAAGTGAACCAATGGTCCCACGTAGCCGTCGATGTCTTCTTTGAAAACATCAGGATGGCGTGCGAGAACATCCTGGATTTCTTGCCTTGGGTCGGCAACCTGGTTTATTCCGTGCACACGGATGTTCAGAGCCGAAAACCAGTCACGTCCTAGCAAATTGCAGCCAGTCCCTTTCATTATCAGCAGGGGCAGCACATAGTCCTTTGACTTGAAGCGCACACGAACTTGTGCCGAACCGAGTGTGCGAAGTTCCTCCCCTGACCAAGTGCGTAAGTCTAGGGGTTCTCTCAAAAGCTTTGGGGCGTTCGATGCGCTTGGTGGTAGGTAGCCTCACTAATGAGAGAACATGCGGCCCCCGTGTCAACTTCGAATTTCAGGGGCCTTCCTTTGACTTTTACGTCAACGAGGAATTTGGGGCAGTGTTGTCGCCCACTCACGGCATGTAGATCGTAGCACCTATCGCTGGGCACAGGGTCGTAGCTGGCAGATTGTGCGTTAACCGTGCGCGTTTCTTGCCTTGTATTGAGGGTGCCTTCTTTGATTTTCCTCTTTTTGGTGAGGCAGGCGTTCTCAATGTGTCCCTTTTTAGCACAAAAACGGCATTGCGCTGTCTTGAACTTGCAGGTGTCAGCCACGTGCCAGCCGTCACATCGGTAGCAGCGTCGTTGCTGAGGCGAAGTTTTGCCTTCTTTTTTGGAATGCGAAGTCTTGTGTACTTCTCCGGAGTTCGTCGCTCCCTTAAGCCCTCGTTGTTGCTTCGACGCACTTTCGGACGACAGCGCCAAGTCCAACGCGCGTTGAAAGGTCAAATCTTTCTCCGCAAACAATCGCTGTTGGAGGTGCTCGTCGCGGATGCCGCACACAAATCTGTCGCGAAGCATAACGTCTTGGGGCAGCATGGTGGGGTTCGGTTGAACGGCTGCGTGGCCTTCCGCCGGTAGTGTCGATGTTGCAGACGTTGTCGTTGGCACTCCGAAGTTACAGTCAGCTGACAAGCTTCTGAGGGCTGCGACGTATTTGCTGATTGACTCCCCCGGCAGCTGGTCGCGTCTCTGGAAGACGTACCGGCTGTACAGCTCAGACGGTCGCGGGTCGAAGTGCTTCTGAAGGAGTGTATAACCATATCGGTATAGCTGACTTCTCCAGGAGTCTTCGGCGCGACTAGCGCGCAGGCAGTCTCGAAGGTGTCGGCTCCGCATAGCGTCAGAAGGAGCGCGCGCTTCTTTTCTTCGTTGGAGACGTCGATCGCTATAAGGTCAGGCGCTGGATGCACGATGACCAGTTCTTGCCGTTAAAAGGCTCGATGGCACCGTGCATTCCTCCAGTAGCCATGGGCGTAACCTCGAGAACTATGCGCTTACAAAATCAACATCTCGTCGCCAGTGTTATGTTGGGAGCGACGGAGCTCCGTGGCGGAGTGACCGTACAGCATGGTGGCTGGTAGGAAACTGCTTTATTCTGCTTTTTACAAAAGAGAACGAGAGGAAGTGGGGTCGAGAGTACGAAAGGAATTCGGCAGTGCAGGCACCACAGGAGTCCTTTGTCGCGTCGAGCTTCGCGAGCGTTCGGAGAACCCACAGGCTAGGCACAGCAGTTGGAGCGGCCGTGCGTCGCTAGGTGTGCGCGTACACGACAATATTGTTTATGGTTTCCACGTATACGCCAGGTACCCCTTGTCGACGTAGAGCTTCTAGAACTGCTTGTATTTCTATGAAGTCAAATTCTTTCTCGTAGTCGATAAACGCCGTATAAAGAGGTTTGTTATATTCCGCGTACTTCTCAATTACTAGGTTGATAGCGTGGCTGTGGTCCATTGTCGAGTAACCTTTCCTAAAACCAGCTTGCTCTCTCGGTTGGTTAAAGTCGAGTGTTTCTCTTATCCTCGTAGAAATTACCTTTGTAAATAGCTTGTATATTACTGGGAGTAGGCTATTTTGGTCTGTAATTCTTGTGGATAAGGATTATATTAGCATTTTTCCAGCTGCATATGTGCGGTACACTACATGTCTTGATACATTTCGTGAAGAGCGATGCAAGCAGGGTGTCGGAACGAAATGTTTTTCGTTCCGGTTTTCGTTTCGTTCCACAGAAAAAAGTTCCGTTCCGTTTTCGTTCCGGAACGAAAAATAAACGTTCCGTAACGGTTCATAACGTTTTTTCTTCTTTTTTTCAATAATATGAAGGAGCAAAAACCTTTTAAAAACAGCAAAAAATACTGAACTAATACATAAAAATGCAATAATAATTGTTGGGGTTTTACGTCCCGAAGCCACGGTGTGACTATGAGGGAAGTCGCAAAAAGTTTCGAAGCAAGGACACAACAAAAACTTGGCATTTATTTTTCCTCGAGTTTGAATCCCGAATTTTCGTCAAGGGGGGGCACACGATTTCAGGAGCAGCAGGCCATCAAGTGTACTCGCCGATAAGCGAGACCGCTGCTCTGACAAAACGAACTTGAGTGCCGAAAATGCCCTCTCAACGCTGACTTGTGTGGCTGGGACACCAAGGGCCACTTGTGCTAACATCTACAGCTCCGGTTGCCGCTCTTCGCGCTCGTCCCAAAATTTCAACACATAAGCGACGACAAAGCCTTCTCTCTCCACGACGGCCTGTGTGAGAGGCACGCGAAACTCCGCTTGAATTTAATACAAACAGCTATGGTTGCCACTTTCTTGGTTTCCTACATTATTTCAACGCATCTTTCCTTTGAAATACCTGCCCGAGATGCGAGCTGACGTTGAACCCTGAGTTATGCATTATTGCTCACGTTGCATGACCTCGGTTGTTCCGGATCGCAAAGTTTTCCCGTGAACCGAAAAACGATAAAAAATATTTCGTTTTTGCTCCGGAACGAAATAATAAATAACTTTCCGGTTACGTTTTCGTTCCGGTCAAAAATATCGTTTTTTTTCGTTTTTCGTTTTCGTTTTTCGTTCCGTTCCGACACTCTGGATGCAAGTTTTAGGGGCGAAGCTCCTTAAGGCGTGGGTCGTGCGTCCCGTCGTAAGTGTATGTAGCCACTTGTCGTTTAGTTCTTGGAATGTCCGCTAGATGGCGGCACTTGTATATGAGCACTGAGGAAAATTTAAAGAGAGCAAAAAAAAAGAAAGTTCTACGAGCCTGGTGGCGCACAAGTCACCGCCCCGTTACAAAGGGGACGCTCATAGCAACGTTACTAGAACATTCTAGTAACGTTGGCTCATAGCATCCATCCATCCATCGCTGGATGTGCCGCTGCTCTCCGATTAGCTGCTGCGCGGGGCTGCGCCGGGAGCGCTCCTCTCATTCTCCTCGATCGTCGCCGTACGCGTCGGATCGGGCTTCATGGACCATGGACGAAGAGAAAAAAATTTCGAACGTTGTGTCCGAAGCGCGGAATCGAACCAGGGACCCGTCGCTTCCGAACGCGCGGCGCTAGCCACTACGCCACGAAGCGCACACGGACACATGCACCACGATGACAGTAAACACCCAATATTAACGAAAGACTGCGCGTTTTTAACGCGTTTGTGCTAGCGCGTTACGACCCGCGTAAGAAGCTGGTGTAAAACGCTGAGGCCTCTTCGCCTTTTACTCTCTCACCAGTCATGTGATGGCGTCGGCAAACGCGGTGCGCGTTCCGGCCTGTGTAAGCGGCTGCGTGAGACGTCTTTACACGATGATCGACTGGGCGAATTGCACGGAAGATTCACGGTTTACCGATGATTCCCTCCGGAGCTTCGCCCACTCATCATCATTCACCCCGTGGATATGCTGCGATTTTTTTCAAGTACAATATCTCCTCCGTCTTTGATCAAGTCGGCTGTTATACCATCGTCACCAGCTGCTTTACCGCGGGACATGCCTTTGGCAGCTTTTTTTACTTAGTCAGCGGTTATACATGGAATTTCGGTGTCCTCCTCTGGTTCTATTTCTATTAAGGTTGTATGGTCTGTCTGAGAGCTGTACAGTTCCGAGTAGAAATCTTCTGCTACCTTTACTATTTCGTTGAAACTGTTGATAACGTTACCTTGTTTATCTTTTAGCGCATGCATTTTGTTTTGTCCTAAGTGCAGTTTCTTTTTGACCGATTTAATGCTGGTGCCTTTTAGGGGCGAAGCTCCTTAGGGTGTGGGTCGTTCCCTCCTCCGTATGTATGTAGCCACCTCTAGTTTAGTTTATGAATGGCTCAATAGATGGCGTTGTGTGTCCAGGCTGCTACCTCTAGTTTATGAACTGCAGCATAAACTTGACTCCCCGAGTGTGAGGTACATTTAAAACTCGATTTAACGAACTAATTTGGCCCCCAAATCAGTTAATAACGAAAATAACTAGGATTGTAGTCCCCTTTCCTCCGACCGAGGACGAGGCCGAGAAGGCACATCGTCAGAAACTCAAGCAACGGTACGAAGAGATGCACGACGCTTTGGAGAGGGGATCGTTCGTCTCGTTGGAAGAGTTTCTCGCCACCTTCGACGTTTTCGACGTTTTCGACGTTTCTCGCCACCTTCGATGATTTCCCCTCAGGAGCTTCGCCCACTCATCATCATTCACCTCGTGGATATGCTGTGATTTTTTTCTACTGCTTTCTCTATTTCTCTCATGTTAAAGTTTCTTACATCTCTTTGCCTGGCTTTACTGATCAATTTTGATAGTTCTGCGAATTCTATCTTATCTTTTGATGAAGTTACTTTCATTTGTTAGCGTTTTTTTATTAAGTCCTTGGTAGATTGGGACAGCTTACTTTTTGCTTGCTTTGTTGTTTTACCCCCGACTTCTATCGCGGTTTCAAGGATTGTTTTCGTTAGGGTTTTGTTTATTTGTTCTAAATCGTCACCGTTTTCGTCTAAGGCCTTGTCATTAAACAAAACACTTCGAATGGCCAACTCCTTTGAGCATGCAACGTCTACCAAACGCGTAACTAGTTCACGTTCACAGTCATCAAAGACTAGTTGTAGTGTCCAGGCTTAGTGCAGCCGAGGAATACAATCCTACTGGCATCGCATGACACGCTGAAACCGCCGTCGCGGAAATGCTTTCAATGTAGAACCGCAGTCGGGCTGTGATAGAATGCAGTTGGCGCACTGGATCAGATTATCTATGCAACCGAATGCACCGCAGGTATTCCTGCAAACGAAAAAAAAAAAAATGGGGCCATTATTTCCTATAATGCTGTTCTGCAACTGGGTTTTGAGGAACGCAATTTGAAATGAATCTCTGTCATAGACATTGTGCCCTTTACAAGAAGAGTTCATAATATCCTGCAACGTGCAATAGAGAAACACTGAAAATGAATTTTCCTCGAGTGCCTACTTCCTCTGAACTGCTGCCTGCATCATATATAGATAAATTTAATGAACCAACAAATTATATATATGAAGCATAGGAAAGCATAGGGGAAGTTATTGAGGTTTTTAATTGTAGTATTATAATTGTGGAATAAGTAGAAAGAAATTAAAGTGGACGAAAAGACAAACTTGCCTTCGGTGGGAACCGAACCCACGACCTTCGGATAACGCGTCCGATGCTCTACACTTGAGCCGCGAAGGCGATCGTTCCCCCCCCCCCCCCCCCGTCCATTTTATTGGGTACATATGCGCATACATTATAACACTCCCAGGATTGTATGTACTGTCGTGAGCAATATGAAAGGGAACACATGGAACGCATGGCAAATAGCCTGAAACCCAGGTATCGGCGATACGTGGTGGCAGCCGCCCGAAACATAGTGGAAATTTATGCTGTTCTAACAACTGTTGGCACTCCTGCCGTGCGTTGGTGTGCACAATCTGTGAAAAAAAAAGAATGAAAGAAAAAGAAACGAATCGCTGCATGTTACTGCGACAATTACAGAGCCTTATCGAATATCGGACGATAACGTGTTATCGGTGAAATGGCGTAAGTTGCTGCTTCGTAGAAACGCTAGCATGATGGGAGTGCGGACAGTTAGTAGAAGAGCGCCCTCCTTTCCACTTGGTTTTTCACAGCGCCATCCGCTCATCGCTCCGAGTCGATTCCGAGGCTGTTTGCCACGCGTTGCTGTGTTCCCTTTCATATAGCTCACGACAGTAGTACCGCTCCGCCGAAGCTTGGACGCTCGCGCTAGGTGCCCAGCTCAGCAAAGGAAAAGAAGTCAGAATAGTATAGCCGGCCTGCGGCAAAGGCGCTGTGTCTATATCTCTTTCATTTACAATATATATGGTGGTGTTCGGGCCGTCTCCCCAGGAAACTTGATGCATCGGCTGATGCTACCACTGCCGCAATATATTATGTCACTCGTGAACGTTATACTACAGACATTACTCATTCGTCGTTTATTTTGGATACATTCCCACACTCAGCATGTAGAAAGTGAGTGACACAAATAGTTCACACTTAGAGGGTGAGACTATTGTTCGAGGCATGCTTACGTGTCGCTGCGCAATCAGTATGAAAGGGACCCTGCAACACTTTTTAAACACACTGAGCAAACGGTGCCAATCAGTCTTTGAGGCTTCTGTGAACGTGTGAGCCAAATATTACTGTGCAGCAAGCAGCAGTGCATTTGCAGTTTTGTTTTAAATACAGCAGGAAATCACCTGCTCTTGTTTCAACAAGTGACGTCACTAGTAGACCGGCCCACAAAATGCGTGCTCTTCTTTCGACAAGTAACGTCACTGGCGCCACCGACTAAGTCGCTTCGCTCAGCTAGGCTAGGTTGACTCAGATTGACTTTATTTTTTATTACAAAATGAACAAATAAAACCTTCCAGACTACCTTTCCGTGATCGTAAGTTCAGCTAATTCTACATCTGCCTCGAGCAAAGTAGTCGGCGGCCTAGTGACATTTGTGGGAAAGAAGAGCAGCTGTGTTTGAAACCAAATAAAAAATTCCCTGGTGCTCGCAGCTCAATAATATTTGGCTCACATGTTCACAATAACCTCAACGACTGTTCGGCATCGTTTGCTATCGATATTCCGAATGTTGCAGGGCTCCTTTAGTAAATGGGACCTTGCGCGATCGACGGGCAAGCTATACAAAGACTGCGCACAACTGCGCATAGCGTCAATAAATTTTCGCTGTGGCTTCGAATTTGCCTGCACGAACTGGCTTCCATATATGGCTAGGTAATAGTGAAGTTAGTACAATGCAACGAAATATGGCTCAAATGGGGTAGCGAGTAAGTAGCGAGGTACAGGAAAGTGTAAAACGTTCAGCAGAAAACTGTTGACTAGCACCGTGGCTTTGATTTGACGATAAAGCTGAGCTTGAAAAAAAAGCAGCTGTTGCACACACACACACACACACACACACACACACGCACGCACGCACGCACGCACACACACACACACACACACACACACACACACACACACACACACACACACACACACACACACACACAGGCGCCTGAGTGGCGAGGGGAGGTATAGGCATGCACCGTTAGATCCCGTCACCGGACATGCTGGCGGCGACCGTAGTATTTAATATGAAATAAGCAAAATACATCCAGATGTGCATGTATAGGTCCTGATCGTAACACATCGCTCACCCATAGCCCGACGTATTAATTTAGTTCGTTGTTCGTCACCTTATCATCTCTGTCCTGCACTATCCGCCCAGCAACCTGGTTCAAGTCTTCACTCCCCAGTCCGTACCACGTGAAACACTGGACAGCTTATGGCATACCATAAATCCGCTGTGCACAACAGCGTGCCTGTAACAATACCATGGAACCAGATAACAGGTCGTGTAATTGTTTTGCTATTCGCGGTCTGCAAGAATGAACCCCGAAATGCACAAAACCGCAACAGCGTGGTCAATGAGAAATAACAATAATGAACATTCGCAAAAAAGTCACATGCTTCTAACAAACTTGCGCCTTTGTGCGAATGTGACCGAGAACACGCACAACGGCACTCGTGCTCACATGAATGCTGAGCTGCGTGAAGTCATACCGCCACTACAAGACGTCATGATTGCCTACGGCAGTTCTGCCGCAATGCCACAACAAATAGTGCGCAATTGCTCAAGCATGCAATTTCACAGCACTGAACTGAAATCTTATGACTGCGATGCCACAGTGAATGAACGCGCGGCAACGGTTGCTCTACAACACGCGCTATCACATGTATGTATTCATCTGTGTAAGGCACGAGTAAATTACTCCTACTGTCCCACACAGTTTCAAAGGCGCTGTACCCACTACCTGTAACGGCCAAGTGACAGGATGGTGGGAACGAAGCCAATGCACTCCTTACTCAGTAATCGGGCTAAATACGCACATAGACCTAACAAAGTTTCAGAATGCATTCATACAAGGTGATATGAATAATTAAACCACAGTTCGCGTTACATGGTGTTTAAGTTGATGCGTCAACTGTCTTGGAGCTCACATAGCATTAATGCTCATTGTATCTGTTACAGACCGATTTGCCATATCCGCGGAACACATGAGTGATCTCACAGGCATCTTGCTACGCTATTCAAATGTGGTACTTACATTTATTTTCGGCGAGACCTAGACATTGATGTTACAGGATCCAGACACAGAAGCACCGGGAATGAACCAGGGTTAACGCAAGGGGGAAAGTAGAAAGAACAAAATGCCACCACACAAACACACGCAGCAGTTGCAGCACGCGGTAACGGAATTTTTCCAGAAACAACGCAAGAGCCTGCCGCCAACAACTTGACTACACTGACTCCACCACAGTGATGCCGACCTATTTAAGCACTTTATCCCTAGATTGATTTTTATGTTGTTAATTTGAATTCACATTTAAAGACGTCTTAACGTAATTCTCTCTTTGACCCGCTTTGTTGTCAATCATGTAAAGGTAGAAATTAGCTTCTCAACAGCAGCTGCCGCTCTTTTCCTACGTTTCTTGTGGCATATATAAATGAGCGGAGTATAATCAACCCCTATATATAGCCTTCATAGATTACGAGAAAGCATTTGACTCCGTCGATACCTCAGCAGTCATGCAGGAATTGCGGAATCAGGGCGTAGACGAGCATTACGTAAGACTACTGGAAGACATCTACAACGGCTCCACAGCCACCATAGTCCTCTATAAGGAGAGCAGCAAAATACCTATAAGGAAGGGCGTAAGACAAGGGGACACAATCTATCTACTGTTATTCACAGCATGTTTACAAGAAGTATTTAGAACGCTGGATTGGGATCAGGTGGGTGTAAGGGTTAATGGCGAATACCTCAGTAACCTCCGATTCGCTGATGACATTGCCTTGCTAAGTAACTCGGGAGATGAATTACAAAGCATGATTACTGACCTTAACAGGCAAAGTATAACAGTGGGCTTGAAAATAAATATGCAGAAAACTAAAGTAATGGTCAATAGCCTTGGGCGAGTACAGCGATTTCAGATAGCTGGCGAGGCATTGGAAGCAGTGTTGCGGAATGGGCGCCTCCATTCCATTCCAATTCCATTCCGGGGAATTAGAATGTCACAAAATAGTGCCTATTTTGAAGAAAAACCCGGCGCCGAAAGGCCGAAACAACAACAAGAAAAACGGCGCTCGAAAGAGGCGCTCAAAAGTCACGCCGCGCCTACAAAAGGCCAGAATGTTGTAGAAGCTTTCTTATCGCGGAGAGCGCGCGCGCGGGACAGACGTAAGGAGAGAAGGGAAGCGGAGAGTACACACCGACGCTCCCCGCGCAGTGAGAGAGAGAGAGAGGCGCCGCCCCAACCAAGAAGGTTCGAGAGTGGGCGAGAAGGTTCCCAATTGTATGTGTGCTCTGGGTCACGTGGCCCTACGGAACCTTCTAGTACCCTTTCCCAGGACTATATAAGCGGTCGGACACGGGCCGCGCAAGGAGGGGCGAAGAAGAGACGAAGAGAGAGTTGAAGAGTTGCAAGTAAAAAGAAGCAAGAAGTCGTGCGTGACTCAGACGCCGAGCCAGCTGACAGGCCACCTGCAAGAAGACGCCGAGTGTCTTGGTGAATAGGACTCTTTGTGTTTTGTTCATTGTTGCAGTGCATGAACTTGTTCGTGTTGGTTGGCCTTGTATGACTTTGCGACCCATCTGTGTTTTGAGTTGTGAAAGCCGTGTTGTGTACGTTTGTGTGCCTGCCTATTTGATGAAAATATATTTGTTTTGTTTGACCACCCTTGGCTCTGACTCGGTCTCTGAACCACTGCTGGCGTTTTGCTAGTGTGCTAAAGGGGACCAAAAATCTTATTGTCCAAGCTTTCGTGGGATCTTTTTCGGGGAACCAAGACGTTGGTTCTTGGAATTATTTCCGGCGATCGCGCCCCGTACATCATAGCACGGGTTTGGTGACAATATTTCTGGCGTCCGCGACTAGGACTTCTTTGGCGCTTAAGTGTGTTCAAAGTACGGAGGACGAGCCTTGGGTTGTGTACGTGTTGGCGTAAACGATATTGTGTGTTGCACCACGTTCTCGCTAACCTGTGTGCAGAGAATATTTTGAGAGTTGAGGTATAGGCAGATATTTGTGCACGCGGCTAGATTTTGTGGACGGACAACATGGATCTTGAGAAATTGATTGCCCTTGGTGAAAAGATGGGTTTGGCCGGAGCTGAGTTACGGAAGTGGGTTAGCCAGAAAGAGAAAGAAGCGAGAGAAGCCAAAGAACAAGAAAGACAAATGAAGGAACGAGAAATAGAAGCAGAAGTTGAGAAGCAGCGGCTAGCAGCTGAAAGAGCGAAAGAAGAGAGGGAAGCGATGGAGAGACAAATGAAAGAAGAAAGGGAAGTGAAAGAGAGACAAATGAAGGAAGAAAGAGAAAGAATGGAACAACAACTGAAAGCGGAGATTGAGAAGGAACGGCTAGCAGCTGAAAGAGCGAAAGAAGAGAGGGAAGCAATGGAAAGACAGAGAGAAGCGGAGATGGCTGAGAGAGAAAGGCAAAGACAGCATGAGTTGGAGCTTGAACGTCTCCGTTTGCAACAGCGCATTGATGCGCCTGTTCGAGTCGACAGCACAGAGAGAGAAGAGTGCTCGTTCCGACTGAATCCAAGCAAGCTGCTTGTGGCGTTCGATGAGAGAAAGGATGATTTAGGCGCCTACTTGCACAGATTCGAAACCGTTGCTAGAAGTCAGAATTGGCCGGAAGAACAATGGGCAACGGCATTGAGTACTTGTTTGAGCGGCGAAGCACTCAGTGTGTATGGCAGGTTGACGCCTGCGGATGCCTCGAACTATGCAAGAGTTAAAGCCGCTCTGCTGAAACGATTCAGATTTACTGTAGAAGGCTTCCGAGACAAGTTCAGGACGGGAAAGCCCGCCGATGGAGAGACTGCTACGCAGTATGCTGCGCGACTCAGCCACTATTTTGATCGGTGGACTGAACTTTCAGGAATTGAACAGGAGTACGGTGCGCTTAGAGAGCTTCTCATTAAGGAGCAATTTCTCGTCAGTTGCCACCCGAGCCTGTCTCTTTATCTGAAAGAAAGGAAAGCCGAGTCTCTCAGTGACATGTTGGAATTAGCAGACCAATACTTGGAAGCGCAAGGAGGCACCAATCTTGGCAAGATCAGAAGGGAGGGAATGGAAGATGTGAAACAACCGGCACCTGAGGAAAGAAAAATCCCTCCGAAACCTGTTACGAGGTGTTTCCTGTGTAATCGGCTGGGACATCGTGCTAGTGATTGCCGAACTAATTTTTCTCGCCCGAGTGCGAAGTGTTTTAAATGCGGACAGACCGGTCACAAAGCTGACGCGTGTCGGAATGAAGTGAAAGAGGTTCAGCAGGTATCCTGTGTATATGCCCCGCCGAAACAGGAAGAGGATGAGAAAGTTCAGGGCTTCTTGGAACTTAAGGACGGAAAGAAAGTTCCAATCGTCGGTGCCATAACGACTACACGTCCCGGAGCACTGGATAAGAATATGCCAGTACTTTTTGGAAAAGTAGCAGGAAAGCGTGTAAGCGTGTTACGGGATACTGGCAGCAGCACAGTAATTGTGCGAAGGAATTTGGTCCGGAACCACGAGCTCACAGGCGCGAAAGGTATCGTTTGCTTAATTGATGGTACAGCGAGGAGGCTCCCTGAAGCGAGGATCAAGGTGGAAACCCCCTACTACAGTGGGATGGTTACGGCTCTGTGTATGGAGAACCCACTTTATGATCTGATCGTGGGAAATATCAGAGGTGCACGAGGCCCTAACGATCCGAAGCCTCGATGTGAAGAGCCGAAGAATGAACTCCGTCGGGAACCACCAGCAGCTGCAGCTCGAACTCGATTCGAAGAGAAGCCTGTTGAGCATTCTGTAATGCCGGACTCCGACAAGAATTCAGCACAAGCTTCATTAGAAGCCCAGGAGACTCGCGAACGGCGAGAGGCTGCCACACCCGTGATACCATGCAGTGAAGTACAGTCAGATGGGGTGTGCACTAACAGCGCAACTTATGATGCAAGTGCGGAGAATGAGAATAAAGCACCGAGCAAGGAGACTCCGAAGATCGATAGAGACGAGAAAGAACTGCAAATTGCATCGGAGCCAGCACAGCGTTGTGAAGAAGTGAGTAAGGTGCGTTCACCACAACAGCCAACGCCAAGATCCACCCGCAAGAAAAAGAAAAGGAACAAACAGCGACGTAAGAGAAAGGCAGTCTCGAGATCCTGAATTTAACTGTCCTTTCGCAGGGTGAAACTGCGTGTGTTGTGGCTATTTGCAAGCGTTCATGTTGAGTGAAACAAAATTCTCATGTATCGATGTGTGTGTGTGTTACATTTGAATGTTTTGTAAGCTTTGAGAAAATGCATGTATTGAGCGTTATTGTATTACGCGTGTGTACGCGATGAGTTGTGAAGCTTTCAAGTGATGTATTTTTATGTGACTTGTGTGCGCGATTCATTGTGAAAGTGTCGCGACGTTCCGTACGTGGACTCATGTGTTTGAACTCTCAAGTGGACTTATGTGTTGCTGACTGTGAAAAGACTTGTGGAACTTTGTATGGTTATATTTGTGTGTGCACTATTTTGTGTGTTTTTGAATATTATTTCATAATATTCTTAAAGTGGGGGGCAGTGTCACAAAATAGTGCCTATTTTGAAGAAAAACCCGGCGCCGAAAGGCCGAAACAACAACAAGAAAAACGGCGCTCGAAAGAGGCGCTCAAAAGTCACGCCGCGCCTACAAAAGGCCAGAATGTTGTAGAAGCTTTCTTATCGCGGAGAGCGCGCGCGCGGGACAGACGTAAGGAGAGAAGGGAAGCGGAGAGTACACACCGACGCTCCCCGCGCAGTGAGAGAGAGAGAGAGGCGCCGCCCCAACCAAGAAGGTTCGAGAGTGGGCGAGAAGGTTCCCAATTGTATGTGTGCTCTGGGTCACGTGGCCCTACGGAACCTTCTAGTACCCTTTCCCAGGACTATATAAGCGGTCGGACACGGGCCGCGCAAGGAGGGGCGAAGAAGAGACGAAGAGAGAGTTGAAGAGTTGCAAGTAAAAAGAAGCAAGAAGTCGTGCGTGACTCAGACGCCGAGCCAGCTGACAGGCCACCTGCAAGAAGACGCCGAGTGTCTTGGTGAATAGGACTCTTTGTGTTTTGTTCATTGTTGCAGTGCATGAACTTGTTCGTGTTGGTTGGCCTTGTATGACTTTGCGACCCATCTGTGTTTTGAGTTGTGAAAGCCGTGTTGTGTACGTTTGTGTGCCTGCCTATTTGATGAAAATATATTTGTTTTGTTTGACCACCCTTGGCTCTGACTCGGTCTCTGAACCACTGCTGGCGTTTTGCTAGTGTGCTAAAGGGGACCAAAAATCTTATTGTCCAAGCTTTCGTGGGATCTTTTTCGGGGAACCAAGACGTTGGTTCTTGGAATTATTTCCGGCGATCGCGCCCCGTACATCATAGCACGGGTTTGGTGACATAGAACTTGCCGCATTCCATTCCTTTCAATTCCTCGGAATGAAAAAAACTTAGCCCATTCCCACTCCGGGAATGGCCGAGCAGTTCAATTCCATTCCTGTAATTCCTCAACGTAGGAAAGGCATCTTGATACTTTTATCGACTTAAGAATGAACGCTCCATAAAGCTGATGTCATCACATACATTAAGAACTGCAAAAGTACTCAAAACACGTTACCAAGGTCGAGAGATAGTAGCTTGGTGACACATCTCGTGCAGTACGACCGCCCTACTAATTCACATAGGGGCAGTTCTCCCGCTATCTATAGTATTTGCATGGTCAGCGTGTTGGAACGAATGGTGATGTTTTAGTACTGTTTAAGCTTAAATGTCTTAATGCTAAAATGGCGACATAGCGTATTTTTATGCTGACAAAAGTAGTGTTGAGGAAGACTAAGCAGTTTTGCCACGCGTCTGGAGGGGTCGTGAATATGGAGAAAACTAAGATTTGTTTTATGGGGAAGAAAACCCCCTAGTTAGTTGGAACAGTGCACCGCTCGGATACTTTGTGCCTTTGCATCGAATACAGAACAATGGGCCGCACTGCTCGTCAGCGTAGTTACACAAGGCGTAACTACGCCGCCGCCGTAGTTCCTCATGATGGTTACGCTAAGAATAGAGACAAACGTCGGAGCAACATAGTCTATATAAGGACAGAATTGTAGTGGGCGCGTTGCGTATAAATGCACCGTGCTTGTAATCAGCCAAGCCATTTCAAAAATACTGCTTTATTGTTAAATTAGAGGCTCTGACTTACTAATGTTTGAAGTTTGAAAAACAGCGCGTAGACGAAAACGTGCTCTATTTTCGGAAAAAACGTAATTCCATTCCCATTCCATTCCGAGCAAAAGGCGCTTAATTCCATTCCCATTCCATTCCTCCAAGCGTTGTCCCCATTCCATTCCCATTCCATTCCGGGGTCGCGAAAATGTGGAATGATTCCGGAATCATTCCAATTCCGGAGTGGCAACTCCGCAACACTGATTGGAAGTAGTAAGTGAATATGTCTACTTAGGCCAGGTGGTGACCCCTGATCCGAATCATGAGGCTGAGGTAATTAGGAGGATTAGAATGGGATGGAGTGCATTCGGCAAGCATTCTCAGATAATGAAAGGTAACTTACCATTGTTTCTGAAGAGGAAAGTGTATAACAGCTGGACCTTACCGGTGCTCACCTACGGGACAGAAACTTGGAGGCTAACTAAGAGGGTTCAGCTTAAATTGAGGACGACGCAGCGAGCTATGGAGCGGAAAATGGTAGGTGTAACCTTAAAGAGAGCCATGTGGGTTAGGGAACAAACGCGTGTTAGGGACATATTAGTAGAAATTAAGAAGAAATGGGCGTGGGCGGGCCATGTAATGCGAAGACAATCGTTGGTCATTAAGGGTAATTAACAGAGTGGATTCCTAGAGAAGTCAAGCGTGGCAGGGGGCGGCAGAAAGTTAGGTGGGCAGATGAGATCAGGAAGTTTGCGGGAATAAATTTGGCCCAGTTAGCACAGGACAGGGATAATTGTTTATCCATGGGAGAGGCTTTTGCCCTGCAGTGGGCGTAGACAGGCTGATGATGATGATGATGAAGATGATAGTTAATATACTTCCTGTGGAGTCTACGATAGTGCACCTCCGGAGAGCCAACAGATGTCTGTGCGAGCTCTCTTTTAAAGGGCCACTAAACAGGCTCCAACTTTTTTTTAAGCCGCCCAAACGAGCTAACTCAATCATAAAGAAGGTTGCGGCGATCACATTCTGCGAATATGACAGCGCTGCGCGCCACACAGACGCCGTATTTCAAAAACAATTCCCGCGCCTCTTTCCTGCGATTGACCAGTCGCCCTCGCATCCTAGGTGTCGTCGCGTTCTACCGCGAACAATTTGGCGCAGTTGTAGCTCGTTCATTGGTCGAAACCAGGTCTATTGTCAGATCCTGTGGCCATCCCACCGGCGTGAGCGCCGGAGCAACCGGAACTGCAGCGCAAGCGTCAGTGACGTCAATTGTTCACGTCATGTCACGTGTCAAAAGTGGGCGGAGTCTCGACGGCGCGCCGCGTCTACCCTCTCCTCGGCAAAGAAGGGTGGGGAGGCCGACCGAGAAAACGAAACCGACGCAAGCGGCCACTTAAACCCGTGTAACTTCTTTTTTATTGCACCTATTCGCAAAATTCTTGCGGGAGCATGTTCACATCGCACAGGAGCGCAGTTATATCTTTAAAACAAATTTTGGACATAGGGGTTGTTTAGGGGCCCCTTAAAATGGCAGTTAAGTTCTGATCGGCTGCATTTCAAATCAGTGTTGCATGATCTGCAATAGAAATGCAAGGGCCTTTTTTTACTGCTAGGTGGCCACTCTCAACTTTGGATCAGCTTCCCATACCGGGCCCTGTACTACTGGATATATAGCTATCCTCCGTACTTGTATCAGATTCCCGTTCGGACAAGTACTTTGATCGCATGACTTCACTATTTTTACTTGGTTCACCTTGTTCAAACTCTTTTGATCCAGAACCTGCCGTCTGACATGGAGCAACAAGGCAACATTTTACGCAAAGACGGGCGCAGTTAATAGGTCCAAATGTTACAATCTACGAAGCCCAGTTTACAGCTCTTCTTCAACATGGCACAGTGAAGGAACCCGGCAAGCGCGGATTAGGTGCTGTTCTTCCGTGCATGCAACGCAAAAGGCTCTCTGTTCCACGGAGAAATCATGACTCACGGCGCTCAAGCACACCTGCTGAACAATCACGAAGAGAAAGTTCATCCCAGTAGGCGCCAGAAGATTCTCGCGTTGTCGCTGCTACTACCCTGGTCTCTTTAAGTTAAAAATAAGGAAACAGCAAAGATTATCAGTATTTTGCTTTTACTTCTTGAAAAATGGTTCTCTGTAAGGCCGCCTCACAAAAATCCCTAGATTTCACAAGGACGCTATTCGCGATGGATGGATGGATGGATATTGGGAGCGTCCACTTTATAACGGGGCGGTAGCCGGGCCACCAAGCTCTAGCTTTATTTCTTTTTCCTCTAGAAACATTTCTTTTCCCGAATCACACATATTTTAACAACTAATTTTTCTCCTCGTCTACCTATTTTATCTATTATCGTTTCGCTGAGATGTAACAATCTTACCCGAACTACCTTGCGCTTTTGTTCGCTCCATACTTTTGCGCCACCAATACTCTAAGCGCCTTTTACTTATCTCCATCGCCGACATGTTCAGCTTTCCCGTGTTACCCATGGCCTCCTGTAGGGTAGTGTGCACAGCTACACCTGGGTGGACATCTGTACATTCAATCAAAATATGATCTGTCGTTTCCTTAGCTTTTCCACAGCACGTACATACATGTGTCCCCTTGGTTCTCAGGCAACCGGACCGCGTACGGACCTTGCCTCAAACAGTAAAGCGCTTCCCTTTAAATTATCGTAAAATTTTTCTCTATTGATTCCGTGTTTCCCTTTTCTGTAGTTGTCCAATGCCGGCTTCTTCTCCATTCCTGCTATCCAATCCGAGTTCTCCGCCGCTCTGACCATGCTCTTAACGCTCTTTTTCGTCCCATCCGTTTCGTTACTGGCTGTATACTTACTGGTAAGCCTCCTAGTTCTCTTCCTCCATTGTAAGTCAACGTTCTTCCTATACAAATACCTGAATACTTTCGCTGCCCATCTACTTTCTTTCATATTCCTTAATCTCTGTTCGTACCTAATTTTACTCTGAGCTTCCCTTCCCTCAAAGTCAGACCATCCTACATCCCCCTTAACAGCCTCATTTGTGGTCTTCCCATAGGCGCCCAACGCGAGACGCCCGACCGTCCTCTGATTCACGTTCAGCCTTGATTGTACCTCTGACCTCATGCACACCACTGAGTTTCCGAATGTAAGTGCTGGCACCATTACACCTTTCCACAAACCTCGAATTACCTCGTACCTGTTGTAACCCCACAGCGCTCTATGCTTCATTATTGCGGAGTTCCTCTTTCCTTTAACTATCATAGCTTTTTGTTGTACTTCTATGTATCTATTCCCATCATCGCCACCTAGCGGACGCTCCTGGAACCAGCCGATCCAAGGTCGAGCTCGAAAGGCGGCATGGTGTCGCATTACCGCGCGCTCTAAAACAGCTCTGTAGTTCCTTAATCGGCGCCATTCCGCCTCGAAGCATCCCGAAAAAGGAATAATGCTCATCAAAAGACTTTTGTTGCGTGCCTCAGTGCGTGTCATTGCGATGCAAAGACAGCAACACGTCGTTTCATCGGTTCCCCAAAGAAGCAGACGACGCTTCGCGCAGGGCAACATGGATTAGGAACTTGCGCATCGGCAAGAAGGTGGCAGGATCTATGCTAGTTTGGTCCTGGCACTTCATTCGCGACGATTTCTTCCTCCCCGATGAGTACACAGATTGTGTGTGCGCGCGTTTATTATCATGCGCGCTTTTCGAAGAGCCGGAGTGTAGTTTAGTTTAGGCAATATATCGAAAAATCTCATATGCCACGTATACCTCGTATCCAATAATCTCGTATGAATCGTACGAGAACACGTATGATTCATATGTGTTCATACGAGGTTATTGGACATGCGCCGTGAGGTTTTTCGATAGCGCGTGAACAAAATAGCGATATCGTTTATACGTGTACATCTGGTAACGTTTTCTGAGTGTGCCTATGCTCAACTTGAACCGCGGCGCGGTAACATTATTGCTGACGTACATTTATCCGCATGATTTGTAGTAAGTAGATGTAAAGCGAGCGCTTGCCTTCGTTCGCCGCCTTCGTCCCATGCGCGCGCTGCGCCTAGTAATTTGTTTGGTGGTTATGGAGGTTATGTGTGATCGTTTAACGTAGCGCGTTTGCATTTCGAGTTTATCTGGTGACAATTAAGGATTTATTGCGCTCGTTCCAACTTTTGAGCCCTCGAGCTGTTCACTGCGCCTCTAAATTTGTCTTCCGGCGTGCACCGCGCATAGAACTGCACTCTTTTAACACGTTTATAAGTGACGCATTTGTACTCAGTGGAGCAACGCCGCGCTCAAGTGCTTGCATCTTTCGGAGAGGCCTGCTACGCATGAACACGTACCTGCCTTCTTCAACTTCAGGCTCGCTGGAAAGGCTCTTTATCCTTAAGAAAATTTGATGCGGGTCTCCGAACAAGTGCGACGTTTGAACGCACAGCGCAATTATTTACGCTGTTTCGCCGCTCAAATCTTTTAGACCGATTAATATCAGATGTTAGGCAGCAAGAACCCTTTCGCATTAGACGAAGCATCGTGATTCGAACCCGCAGTCAAGGAACTTTAGCACAGCGCTAAGCGGAAGCGCGGCCGTGACCCTGGATAGAGAAGCCATCTTTGTTTTTCTCAGCAATGTTGCCAGATGAACCACTTTTTCTGGAGTTGCGAATATCACTGAGTGACATGGAAATACTCTAGATATAGGCATAAATACCTAGGGTTGGCATCACTGCTCCATAACCAACCACCCATCCGAGCTTTGCTGGCTTTGCTTCGCGTCTGCGCATTGATGCCAACCTAAGTCAACTTCATAGATTCAGCCTCAGAAAATTTGTTAATTGTAAGAAAAATACACATTATAATTTTCATGTACTCAGTTTGTCTAATTCAAATTTAAAAGCATATAAACGTAATTCTTCCTTTTGTCCGTTTGTTCTCAATCTTGTTGAGGTCGTAATCAGCTTGTTAACATCAATTGCCGCGTTTCTAAATTTCCTGTGGAGTAATCGTACATAATAAAGTCTAGGATATAGTGCCACCTCCGGAGAGCCGACAGAGATCTGTGCTCTAGCTCTTGCAAGCTGGCAGTTAATTTCTGATTGGATACATTTCAGTGTTGCATGATCTAGCTGCAATAGAAATGCAAAGGCCTTTTTTTTTTACTGCTAGGTAGCCACTCTCAACTTTGGATCAGCTTCCCACACCGGACCCTGTATTTCGGTCACATACTTTCACTCGCTCTACTCGGTTCAGCTTGTTCAAATTCTCTTTGTCCAGAACTTGCCATCTGACATTGAGCAAGAAGGCAACATATGAGCGAACTGCATGAAGACCGGCGCAGTTAAGTGGCCCAAATGTTACAATCTACGAACAAGTACAGCTTACAGCTCAACATAGCACAGTGAAGGAACTCTGCGAGCGGAAACTAGGTGCGTCTTTTCCGTGAAATGCAACGCAAGAAGGCTCAGTGTTCCACAGAGAAATCATAACTCACGGCGCTCATGATATAAGCGCGCGCACCTGCTGAGCAATCACGAAGAGAGTTTCGTTTTTCGCCCCAGTAGGCGCCAGGAGAATCTCGCGTCATCACTACCCTGTCTCGTTAGGTAAGCGAAAAATAAAAAGCGGGAAAAATTATCGGTATTTTGGTTTTACTTGTTGAAAAAAGGTCGGCTCTCGTTAGGCCGCCTCACAGAAATCCCTAGATTTTATAACAAAGACGCCAGATCCCTGAGGGACATGGGAATACCCTAGATCTAGGGATAAAATCCTAGGGATGGCATCACTGCGTCTGCGCCTTCTCGCCTCATCTCCCCGGCGACCGGCGAGAGGAGGAGCCAGACATTCTGGCGCCTCCCTCTAGGGTTCATGGCAGCCGGCGACATCTCGGCGCCGAGCACTGTGCCGACGCCCGCCGGCGCTTTGAGCCATGCCCTGCGTTCGCATCTCCGGTGGAGAGGGATGGGGAGCGGACAAGCTGGCAGTATTTTTCCACGTTTACTTTCAGTCTCGCGAAGATGTTTCGGAGACGCCCTCATCGTCCCTTTGATGTCGCTCCCGCTCGCGACATCTTTGAGACGTCAACCACGCGCACTAAGACGTCGATCCCCCTATAAGACGTCTTTTTGGTCTTGTGTGCTAGCTGGGCCCGGAACGCGTGGTTGAGTGGTATTCGTCTCAACGGCACATCACATCGCGAGCACGACGGAGTAACATCGCCAAGTGGCCTCAAAGGCCTCAGCGCCTCCCATACGCGCCGCTTGGCGGTAATCACACTTCCCTATTCTAGCCACTGTAGCCCGGCGGCGGGTCCTTCATCGCTCTCCCGTTTTTTGGCTTAATAGAAAGCGTACATTTCGAAGTGTCCCAGCGTGCGGTGGTTTCTCCAGAAACTGAGTAGAAATGATTAAAAAGGATTTTTTTCATCTACGAAGTCGCTCTTTTCCTACGTGTACAGATGCCGACAACTATACTGGGAGCGATGCGTCTTCGTCCCCCTGCCAGCCCATTCGGGCGCGGGGAGCTTCTTCTGCGGGGTTCGGCTGTTCGCTCGAGAACGCTTTGCGAACGCTGATGCCACAAAGTGGGAGCACTGACAGAGCTGCCGGCACACAAAACCATGCCGGAGATTGATTTTGTGGAGTTTAACGTTCCAAAACCAGCTGTGATTATGAGAGACGCCGTAGTGGAAGTCTCCCACCTGGGATATTTAACGTGCACTGATATCGCACAGCACACGGGCCTCGACATTTCGCCTCCATCGAAATGCAGCCGCCGCGGTCGGGATTCGATCCCGCGACCTTTGGATCAGCAGCCGAGTGCCATAACTACTAGACCACTGTGGGGTCCCACTCCAGAGAACACGCGGCTACAAAGACTATAATAGATGAGTTCTGTGTGCCCACGTGGTCGAAATTGCTTACCTTATTGCCCGTTGCGAATACTAGGTGGGGCGAATTTCACCCGGCGACTAAAGTCCTTGAAGTCACCGGCGACTTGTCGTTGCTTGTCGTCCTTGCAGCTCTTCGAAACCAAAACACAAACTAAAATAATTATCTGTAGCGCACTGTGTTGTGCCTAACGGTCCCCAGCTGCGTACTGCAGAAAAAAAAAATTGGCAGATCCCACTTTCAGTGGGAATCAAGGATATGCGAAGCACACATCAGGAACGTAAAATCGATCTGCATTGTTGTCTCACTATACCGATTTTGGTACATATGAAGTTCGTGGCCCAAGAGCATCAAGACTGTGCCATGTAAACCATGCCGCTCACGATATGCATGTCATGATGTTCATGTTCTGACCCGTCATTTATCATCGTCATGCAGTGATGTTGTTCCATACCAATTTTCGTATCAATCCTATTAACGAAACGGCCAGGAGAGCACCAAGACCGTGGCACGTAAATCATGCCGATCATGACATGCATGTCACGATTTGCATGTTCTGACCCGTCATTTATCATCGTCATGCAGTGATGTTGTGCCATACCGATTTTCGTATACACCCCATTAAAGAAACGGCCAGGAGAGCACCAAGACCGTGGCAAGTAAATCATGCCGCTCATGACATGCGTGCCATGATTTTCATGCTATGATCTGCCATTTATGTGCGTCATGCAGTCATGTTGTGTCATGCCAATTTTCGTGTACATCCCATTAACGAAACGGCCAGGAGAGCACCAAGACCGTGGCATGTAAATCATGCCGCTCATGACATGCATATCATGATATCATGATTTTCATTTCGTGACCCGTAGTTTATGTTCGTCATGCAATCATGTGCCATACCAATTTTCGTATACATCCCATTAACAAAACGGCCAGGAGAACACCAAGACCGTGACATGTAAATCATGCCGCTCATGACGTGTGTGTCATGATTTGCATGTTATGTTCTGTCCTTTATGTTCGCCATGCAGTCATGTTATGGGTACCGACTTTCGCATACATCCCATCAACGAAACGGCCAGGAGAGCAGTAAGACCGTGGCATGTATCTCATGCCGCTCACGACATGCATATATCATAATTTTCATGTTATGACCTGTCATTTATGTTCGTAATGTTGTAGCATACCAATTTTCGTATACATCCTACTAACGAAATGGCCAGGAGAGCACCAAGACCGTGGCATGTAAATCACGCCGCTCATGACATGCATGTCATAATTTCATGTTATTGTAGCAGATTGCATCTTCATTATTATCGGCACGTGTGTACAAGGCTACCACTGCGCATGTTTGAACAGCCCTATAAATACCTGAGCAGCTTACAATAAAATATTCATTCTCGTTCGCACCTGCAGTGTGTTACATGGTGTCAGAAGTGGGCGGCGGTTTGATACCGCCGGTTGTATCGACAGTGTAGATCGGTAGACAAAAAACGCCGCAGCGGGATCCGCCGCCCCAACTACGCAAGTATATGGCATCGTCGATAATTCCACCGCCAAAACCCCTGGACTCGACCGGAGATGCCTTTCACAGCTGGACTATATGGAAGAAAGAGTTCGACCTTTATGCAACGGCAACGAAGCTGACAGAACAATCAAAGGAAGTTCAAGCTGCAACTTTCTTGATCGCCCTCGGAGAAGAAGCAAGGAGACTATTCTATACCTGGCCGTTTGAAAATGAGGACGACAGGCATGACATCAAGATCCTCGCCCAAAAAATTTGAAGCACACTACAAGCCAACAACCAACCTGGCGTTCAACGAATTCCGCTTTGGCTCTAGGAATCAGCAAGATGGTGAGTCTTTCAATGATTGGCTTACAGAGCTACGGACACTGGCACAACAATGCGAATTTGGCCAGCTTGAAGACAGAATGTTGCGAAGCAGAATTATCCTTGGCATCAATGACAAAGTTCTTCAGCAGAAACTCGTGTCGGAAAATCCGTCTTACATCAAAACTGTCGAAATCTGCCGTGCAAGTGAACAAGGCAAAGAACGTTTCAATGAAATACAGGGCGTGTGCTCTAGCCGTATTGACGCAGTGAAATCAAAAGTGAACTGTTGCTTTAGATGTGGTTTCGATAACCACAAGAGTGGAAACTGTCCTGCTCTGGGCAAGCAATGCCACAAATGCGGACGCCACAACCTTTTCGCACGTATGTGTCAACGACCGCAGTCACGACAACACAACGAAAGACGAAGCGTACAAGAAGTTCAAGTAGCACAAGAGGAAGAACTGTTCCTTCAGATACTGGAAGTCAATACGGTGGATCGAGTTGACCGCGTTGGTCATCGGGGGTTATCATCGCAAGCATGTACGTCATGTGTAAGATTGACACCGGTGCCAACTGCTGTGTGATGCCCAGTCGCATAACAAGCAAGCCGGCTCAGCCATGCTCGGCTACTCTGCGCACATTTTTCGGACACAAAGGCATCGCATCAAAAAAGATTAAGCTGCCCATCAACCACAAAGGAAAGTACAACGAAGCAGAATCTTTCATCGTCAAGCCGGAGGTCCCAGTGACAATAAGTGGCTGCGTTGCTGAACGTCTTGGCATGATAACCCGCATAGCTTCAATTGAGGCGGCCGGCAGCAATGAACCTAAAGGGTTTGAAGATGTTTTTCAAGGCCTAGGAGAACTCAAGGGCGTCGTCTACCATGCAGTTGAAGTCCGATGCTCAAGGTACAGTTAAGCCAGCAAGAAGGATCGCTGTGGCCCTACAAGACCGTGTTCAAGCAGAACTCCGGAAGATGGAAAGTGACGGAGTTATCGCAAAGGTAACTGAACCAACTTCTTGGTCAAGCCACATGGTGGTGGTGGTTAAAAAGGAAAAAGTGCGAATCGGTTTAGACCCGTCAGATTTAAACAAAGCTATCCTCAGGGAACACTACCACATGCCGACACTAGAAGACGTAGTACCGCGCCTTTCAGGAGTCAGGTACTTTTCCAGCTTGGACGCGTCATCGGGGTTCTGGCAAGTAAAGTTGGATGAGCAGAGCTCACGAATATGCACTATGAGCACCCCGTATGGCAGATATAGGTTTCTGCGCATGCCGTTCGGCATAGCATCCGCTCCAGAAGTCTTCCAACGAGCCATGCACGGAGTAGTGGAGGGTCTTCCTGGTGTAGCCGTTGTCATGGACGGTTTTTTTTTGGTCTGGGGAAAAACTCGCGACGAGCATGATAGCAACCTGTCCAAGTTGCTGACGCGTTGCCGAGAACACAGTTTGAAGCTTAACAAAAACAAATGTCATTTTTTGCAGCCACGAGTGCGTTACATGGGGCATGTGCTCACCAAAGAGGGGCTCTGCCTGGATCCTGAAAGGGTGGAAGACATTCAAGTACCAACCTCCCAAAATCGTAAGGAGCTTCAAGTTTTTCTCGGGATGGTCAACTTTGTGGCGCGCTTCCTGCCCAACGTGTCCGCTCTGTCTGCTCCACTAGAGACCTGTTAAAGAAAGACATAGCGTGGAATTGGACAGACCTGCAGGAAAAGAGTTTTGAACAGCTTCGTGCCAGTCTCATGCAAGCACCAGTCCTGGCTTATTTTCAACAGAACCAACCCGTGGTATTGTCTGTTGATGCCAGTCAGTTCGGGGTGGGGGCCGTGCTGTTGAAAAACGGACAGCCAGTGGCTTACTCATCACGTTCACTAACCGCAGCACAACAGCGGTATGCCGGCCCAAATTGAAAAGGAGACCTTGGCAATTGTACATGGTTGTACGAAATTCCAAGATTACATATTCGGACAACCGGAAGTAATAGTCGAATCGGATCACAGACCACAGGAAATAATATTCAAGAAACCTTTGTGTGAATGCCCAATACGCCTACAACGCATGAGGCTGCAGGTTCTTCAAAAGTTCCCAATCACCGTCACTTACAAACCAGGCAAAGAGCTCCTGATAGCCGATGCCTTATCACGTTTTCCAAGTAAAGTGGAATTGCGCGAAGAAACTGAGCAGTTTGACGTGAATGTCGTTTCCTCTTTGCCCATTGCAGACAACAAACTCCGCAGCATCCGTGAGGAAACGAAGAATGATGCAGTCATGTCGCAATTGCTTCATTATTCCGGCACAGAGTGGCCCAAATCAAGGCTTCAAGTACCAGGTGCTGTGCGACCATTCTGGGCCTACAGAGACGAACTGCACACAGAGGACGGCCTGCTGCTTCGGAGCAACAAGCTAGTCATCCCGCCAGCAAAGCGCCTGGAAGTCCTCCGCTTGCTGCACGCCGCACACGGGGGAGAAGAGAAAATGAAGGCAAGGGCACGACAGGTGATGTTTTGGCCTAACATGAATTCTGACATTCGGACACTTGCAAATTCGTGCGGTGTATGCCAAAAATACAAAAACAGAAATGCAAGGCTCCCAATGCTCAGTCATCCGGTGCCCAGCCTACCGTGGCAAACCGTAGGTTTAGACTTGTTCTCGTATGGGGGCCACGAGTACTTGATTATAGTAGATTTTTACTCGTTTTTTTTTTTCGAGATCCGCAAGCTTCACCGCACAACAGCGCAAGCAGTGACACAAGCATGCATGGAAGTATTTGCGACGCATGGTATTCCTGCCAATATCTGCAGTGATAACGGACCCCCATTCAGCAGCGCAAATTTCAGGTCTTTCACGTTTCATTTCCACATCAACCACGTCACGTCTAGCCCCCGCTATCCACGTGGAAATGGCATGGCAGAGCGTGCTGTTCAAGAGGCAAAAAAGCTGCTAAAAAAATGCTCTTTTGGAACCTTTGAATTTTGCAGTGCCATGCTGGAATGGAGAAATTCACCGAGAGACGACCTCCTACAGTCGCCAGTCGAAAGGTTAATGGGCCGACGCACCAGGACGAGGCTTCCAGTCATGAACTGTCACCTCGAGCCAAAGACCATTCCCACTGAAACCGTCCGAAGACGTCTAGAAGGTATCAGGAGCAGGCAACAACAATACTACAAGTCTGCTAGACGTCTGCCAGATCTTCAAAGAGGGTCTACAGTGTCTGTCTATGACACCTTGCAGAGAACCTGGGCACCAGCAGTTGTTGTTGGCACGGCAGGCACGCCGCGATCCACATAACAGATGCTGGCAGCGGGCACTTACGTCGCACGAGGGAGCATCTGCGAGCGGCGAAAGAACTGAAAGGACTACCTTCCCAAACGCAACCGCCAGGCGAGACTTCCCAAACGCAACCGCCAGGCGAGACTTCGACTCACCAGACAGCTCCGGAAAACGAACTTCGGAGAAGCAAGCGCCTGCGAAGGGAACCACAACGGTTTCCCTTGCCAGAGCGACGTACTTAACGTTCTTTTTTTCTTTTTTTTGTTTGTTGGAAGGAAGATGTAGCAGATTGCATCTGCATTATTATCGGCACGTGTGTACAAGGCTACCACTGCGCATGTCTGAACAGCCCTATAAATACCTGAGCAGCTTACAATAAAATATTCATTCTCGTTCGCACCTGCAGTGTGTTACAGTTATGACCTCTCATTTATGATCGTCATGCAGTCATGCTGTGCCATACCAATTTTCGTATACATCCCATCAATGAAACGGCCAGGAGAGCACCAAGACCGTGGCATGTAAACGATGCCGCTCGTGACATGCATGTCAAGATTATCATGTTATGACCTGTCATTCATGTTCGTCATGTTGTGGCATACCAATTTTCGTATACATGCCATTAACGAAACGGCCAGGAGAGTACAAAGTCGCAGGCGGCTAGATAGATAGATAGATAGATACGCTCAAAGTCGCCGAAGTTCGCTAAGAAATGCTTCGCATTTAAAATCTGGCGAAAAATTTTGTGTCCAAAGCCGCCGCGGCGGGAACGAATCCCGGCCGCGGCGGCTGCATTTCGATGGAGGCGAAATGTCGAGGCCCGTGTACTGTGCGATGATGGCGCACGTCAAAGAACTCAGGTGGTCGAAATTTCCGCAGCCCTGCACTACGACGTCTGTCAATCATATCGTGGTTGTGGTACGAAAAAATCCACAAATCAATCAAGTTCGACATGGATTCGCTAGGTCTCTCATTGCAACCTATTCAGTCGGGCTTTCCTCAATTGGTCTTAACGTTATTACGCTTGTCTTAATTAGCACTGGCTTACCTGTCGAGCTAAGTACACGTGGCCTAAATGGTCAGTTTACTAACTAGGCTTGGTTTAACTAGTCTTATCTTAATTATGTTTGATAATTAGTACAAGCTTAGACAGACTTAGCTTAATCAGTACAGCCTAAGGCACGGCCTAATTAAGTCTTGGCTTAATTATGCCTGACTTAGGCCTCATTTAATAATGTTAACTTGATTGTGATATAATTAGTCATGGCTTAATTAGGCCGTTTACTGGGTATGGCTTAATACGAGCTTGATTAACTTGGTGTGACTTAATTAGTATTAGCTTAATTATACTTCGCCTTGCTTAATTAGCCCCAAGTATACTAGCTTATCTATATAACTACACTTAGCTGGGTATGGTTGTTATGGGGACGCGCAGCTTGGCGAGTTTTCTGCGGATGTAGACCGGAGCAGCGAATAACAGCTTCGCTGTTAACATGTCGGCTATTTCCGTCATGCTAACGACGCCACAGTAACGCTCTACTTATATAAAAGCCGAGTTGCCACGTCATGCACGATCGTCGTGTAATATACACTATTGTTCTTTGGTAAACTGCGTAAGTGCCTAAGTGCTAGAGTTCACTTGTGAGACGGATACTTTCTCCGCAGTACGTGGCACTACAGTATCGCACGTGGCTCATCACGGAACCGTCGAGTGACGCGTCAAGCTATTATACGCCAATAAAAAAGTACGTTGTGATGTAAGTGTACGTGTCAGATTACTAGTTTTGTATACCACTGACAGATATATTTCTGTCAGCTCGTTCGTGTTATCATTAGTCAACCACGTACCGTGAGGCGATATCACTACCACAGAGCATTTACATTGACGATTCCAGCGTAATTTGTTCAAAAGAACGGCAACTGCACTTTATCGTATGCTTGAAAGACACGCAGCAGCTAGACTAACGTTAGAAATGATTTTCAAATTTTTTTACGGCTTGGTTAAAATAACTAAAGAATCGTACCTTTTACCTCCGCATTCCTTATCTGAAAGAAGCGATCACTCTTCAAAAATGGGAAAATTCTTTAGTAGAACAAATGTGTTCCAACACTCCATTTTTCCGCAATCTCCCAGTGGGATCAGCTTCCGCAGGAAATTGCCGATTGTCGCACAGAAGCATCGTTCAGAGCACTGCTACAGCACTTAGTTTTTTTTTTTTTTGCTTTGTGTTATTCTGGTTTGAACAGGTATCCTTTTTCTGTACATATGTAACCCTATCCCCTTCTATCCCCTTCTGTACATCCCCTTCTGGTATCCCCTTCTGTACATATGCAACAGAAAGATGAGGTAACTTCGCCGCAGTACACGGGTGTTAGCTTTACCGCAGTACGCAAGTGTTGACTTCGCCGCGGTGCACAGGTGTTAGTTTCGCCGCAATACATCGGTATTAGGCGACGAAGCGCACTACTTGCGGGAATGGGCCACTTATCAGACATAGCAATTTTCTCCCTTAATTACCGACTGCTTTACCAACTTACTATTATAGTAAAAGGTAAGAGCGAATATAATCGAACAGCAAACGCTATTCGAAAATTACTCGAAATTTCTAGCCACCTAGAGTCCCTGAATTAGCCGCCTAGCTCTCGCGCAGTGAAGAGTTTGGTCGCCGGAGTCAGCGACGGTGTCTCTTCGAGCTTTACGCTCATCATCGCTCCCCGTGTGTCGCGTTTCACAGAGCTTCGCCAAACGTTGGTCGCGCTGAAGGGAACGCACTCCCAAATTAGGTGCAGCTGCGCATGAGGCATGCTACAGGTCAACTACTGGAGAGAGTACTGCGCTTGGGGAGGACAAAGCCGAAGCACATCGCCCCTCAAAGCTTGCCTCGCATTGCTTCCTACAGTATTCTAGTGTGTTGCTATCGCATTAAGTGCCTCACCATTCCGCCAAAACCACGTTTTTTTTTTTATCATGCTCGAATTCTGCCTTTACTGGAATGCCACTATGGCAGCCACATACCAAACTTCACACTCACTTCCTTTTTTGTACCCTTATACAGCATTTCTTTTTTAATGGAGACAGCAAAACTGAGCCAGTATCTTTTTGGCCCGATCATATAGACTTGTCACTGGGTAATTGATCAATTCATGGCAGTGCACACCAATGTACTGAAAAAATCTAGGAGAATGAGAGGAAACTCCCCTCCAAATTATGTGTTGGATCACTTGCAAAATTTCTGAGTATTTCAGGATAATAAAAGAGTTTAGTTATGTACTGATAAACTGCTTTGCACAGTGAAAACTCGCAGTGTCACATAAACAGATATGTGAACTTATTTGGTTTATGAATTAGGAGATGAACAAAAAATCAATCAACTGCATACCTAGCTGTTCGTGATTTACTTTTTAAATAACTGCATGTAGGAAGCGAATACACTTGCCTAAATATCTGTAACTTCTTAAATAAAAATAAAACGTTCTACAAAATGTATTGCAGTATTGCACGCACATCAAAATATATTTGGGTCATTCCCATGCCAGGTGTCCCTAACATCGTGCTTGCCCATCGCAGGTTTTACTAATAAAATTTGTGGTTTTTAGCTGCACTGCATGGAGCACTGTGGTAGACTATTTCAAAGCACAAAGAACTTTTAATGCCCTGGTGCACTCTCAGTTATGTGTAACAAAAAATTCCAGAGATCCCTGTTTTGTGGACTCGAAAAAAAGAAAAACACACAATATTGAAGGAATCTGCCAAGAACAAAACGACGTGCACCATGAAATCCACCATCAGGGACACTCAGTCAGCCCTGCCACTGAAATTCTTCACTGTCCTGCTTGAGGCGGCAGAATTCAAGCAGCCCACAAGCCTAACAACACATTGGCATGTTCCCTACCTATTCCGGATGACGGGCCATCAAAAAAGGGCCCAAAGCATTGTGTACAAAATCGCGTGCACTGACTGCGACGCAAGCTACATTGGTGAAACCAAAAACCTCAGAGAGGCTGCGGCAACATCAAAATGATGTGCACAATTTTGCCGAGGAACTAAACTCTTTAGCAGAGCTCTATGAAGATGCTGACCACTGGATATAAATGCTTCACAAACTACAGTCCTCTCCGCTGAAACAAATATAACTGGAAACGACTTGTCCTGGGAGCCTGTCATATCCAAGCGACTTCAGAGAACCTTAATTAACAGCATACAAGGAGACCTACCGCTTCTGTACACACAAGGTCTCCGCTCCTCCCTAGGCAGAGCACAAAACGAGCGGGCACCAGCCTCCACAGCCTGGCTCCCCAGGGAGGCCGCCTCTCCCCTCCCACCTCTTCACAGCACTTCCTCACCCTTCTCCCTTTTCCCACTAGTCGCTGCTGCATCCGAACCAGAACACAGTCTCCCCTTGATGAAGGAGCCGAGCGGGCTCCAAAACGTTGGGTATTAACATTAAATAAAAGTGGCTGGGGATATAACCCAGTTCTCTTTACTCATTAAACCCAACCAGACAGGCAATTCTGACAAAATATTTACTTTGAAGACCAACATGAAGCGCCAACGAGAGGCGACATTTACTCATCAAAACAGCAACAAGCAGCAATGCGATGCATTCGAATAGACAACTTCACAAATTTTTTTCCTGCCTGAAACAAAAAAAAGACTTGATAAAGCTTTTCTAAATGCTTACCATTAAAGTGTTATATCAAGCGCTGCATACAGAATAATTTTTACTGAACTGCCCAAATACAAAAAAATGCATCTGAAAATGCAATAAAGAGCACATTTTCCCTACTTGAACAATTTTTACAAAAGAGATTTAAAGCATATGATGCCCATAAACATTTTATACAAAAGTAAAAGTTTTTATAGATCATACAAATATTTACATTGGTCAGGGAGAGAGCAAGTTTGTTCATCAAAAGCTCATGAACATTGAAGACTGCTGTTTCAGAGGGTATGTAACAGACTGTAAAACACCAAAATGTTGCAATTCCTACAACAGTATGTGTAAACAGAACCTTCATGTAGGCGCAGACAAAGTTGCATGCTTCAACTAATAAAAATTCCTTTTAACTAAAATTTTCTGTTAAATATAGTTTAAGATTTGCAGACGACATTGTACTCTTTAGCAATGACGGAGATGAACTACAAAACATGAATGATGACCTAAACAGGGAAAGTATTAAAATTGGGTTAAAAATGAATAGGCAAAAGACCAAAGTTATGCTCAATAGCCTAGCTAAGGAACAGGAATTTAAAATCAACAATGAACCCTTACAATGTGTAAGCGAATACGTATACCTGGGACAGTTAATAACAGGAACTCCTAACCATGAAAAAGAAATTTTCTGTAGAATAAGGATGGGCTGGAGCGCATTCGGAAGGCATTACGAAATCATGACTGGAAACTTACTGCTCTCACTAAAGCGAAAAGTATTCAATCACTGCATTCTCCCAGTACTAACGTACGGTGCAGAAACGTGGAGGATAACGAAAAAAACTAGAGATGAAACTAAGGAGCATGCAACGTGCAATGGAAAGAAAAATGATAAGGGTAACGCTAAGAGATGAAAAACGAGTGGAATGGATCAGAGAACAGACAGGAGTAGCCGATATTATTATATCAATTAAAGGAAAGAAGTGGACCTGGGCAGGACATGTCATGAGGAGGAAAGATAACAGATGGACAGTAAGAGCGACGGAATGGATACCAAGAGAGGGAAAACGTAACAGAGGCAGGCAAAAGGTTAGATGAAGCGATGAAATTAAAAAGTTTGCGGGCATAAAGTGGAACCAACTCGCTCAGGATAGGGTGGATTGGAAATCGTCGGGAGAGGCCTTCGTCCTGCAGTGGACCTGAACAGGCTGCTGCTGCTGCTGCTGCTGCTGATGATGATGATGATGATAGTTTAATAAAAGTGAGCTACCTTTGAGTGTGCACCAGGGCATTCAAAAACTTGTGCTCCAAAATATTCTACTACGATGCTTCATGCAGTACAGCTAAAAGCCATAAATTTTTATTAGTAAAATCTGTCATGGGTAAGCCCCACATATTGGACACTTGGCATGCAATGACCCTTTTACAAGCGTAGAAGGCCTAGTCAGCAAGTGCCTTTTTGAAAATCACTTTGTTTGAATCAGGATGATGTTACACAAATTACAAAACCATGGTGGCTGTAAATTGTTTTGTAATAAAAATGGGCATATGGTGACATGTTTAGGCAAACAGTATTTCTTATTAGGAAAAAGAATGTCATTTATCATATAATATTGTGAGCATTCCATGGCACGACCAGTGACCATTCTGTGCATTGTGCTCTTCTACTGTAATTGTATGAAAAAATAAATTCTCTCAATTATTTTAACAGTATCAACCAAGGAAGGATTGAGCACTACAAGAGCTAATTGAATGTTGGTTTTTATATGTCTTGTAGTGTAAAAGAAACACCCAAGCAAAACACATGCTGAAACCTTAGTTATTTATGTCGCTCATTTCTTAAAAAGTCTCTGTAAGCGATAAATATACTTCAAGAGCTTCTCTAAAGACCCCCTACATGAACTTAGTAACAGAAGCTGCGTAGCAAAATGGAGGTGACACTGTTACACAGCACATTTTATCATATACAGAAAACACTTGCTTGTAGACACTATGACTGAATGAAGCACACCTCTGCGTGAAAGCGTGCCAATTCTCATGTAGAAAAATAGTGCACATCGTGATAAACATTTTTTGCGATCTCAGCACACTGATGAATATTATCAAAAGGGATCACAAAAGCCACTCATGTGCAGGAATTAGCAACCCCTACCCCACTTAAAAAAAAAAAGAAAGACTGATGGCCAGATTGTGTAATTTGTCTATACACACAAAATTACCACTCCTGCTGATTCAACTACCAACCCACAGGTATAAAACATCATCTAAGGCCAAATTTTATGACAAAGCCCACATATGCATAAAAAGACAAGTTTCTCAGTCAACAATACTACTCAGGTTTTCTGGGACATGGTGCAAACAGGGTGTACAAAAAATTACAAAACGTATCATTCACATATACAAGCCAGTTTCAGTTTTGAAAACACAGTTGCTTTTTGTACAGTGGTCACCATGATAAAGCAGACTTTTCTTGCAGCTATATACATACAGCCGCAAAAAAAAAGGCAAGCCTTGTGAATGTCGTGAAGCACCTATTCAGTGCCTACCTTATCTGCAGGTACAGTAAAACCTCGTTATAACGAAGTTGAAGGGGGAGCACTAATTACTTCATTATAACCATTAGTTCGTTATAACCAATCTCAATTTCATCTATAGGAATTTCAAGGGGACTTGCGATTACTTCGTTATATCCAATAGTTCGTTATATCTGGGTTCGTTATTATAACAAGATTCTACTGTAGTGCATCTAGGCCAAGAGTCAATTCAGCTCTTTCACGAGTTCCATGCTCCAAAATGTTAACTGGGTTGGTGCACAATGCAATACCGGGCCACATTGTTAGATTTATTAGACAATAAGATCACTGTACAACTTTACTTGATTAAAACTCTGTGGTGCTAGCAAAAGAATTCTTAGTTTGAATAGGCAAACAATACACAGACAAAAGGGAAATGAGGAGGAATTGTTTTGCAATATTAAGCATCATGATTTTCGAATGTTGAAGATGCATGTGAGTATAACTGACAGGTCAAAAATTCCTTCAAAGAACATGCACAGAAAATATCTTCCTTAATTTCTGCCTTTGTGCAATCATTCTAGCGATGGTCACTGTTTGTGTAGTGGTTTTGTTTCTGCCCATTTGGGTCTGTTAGTATGCCATTTATAAAACAACAGTTGCAGCACAGGTATGCAGAAAGAAAATTATTTTTCATTTTTTTATATACCTGCCCTATAATCATCTTTTTGTTCTTTTTTTTTTGTATGTGTCTTCTATGCCTGCCTTTTCAAACCATGAATTCTCACAAACTTGTTCAGCTTCCAGTTATTAAAAAAAATGTAAAACTATGCATGACATGCATGGCCGTCAGCATTTAACACAAAGCAGGATGTAGCAACCATGACATCTGTAACTACTCTGAACAAAATTTGTTGTAAGAATACATTATTCAAGCGACAATTTTCACCCTACGAAACACATCTTAGCATACTTAAAAACAGCAGAGGTTTCTCAAGGAATTTCCTTTTTCTTACCGTAAAATTGTGCATTTTTTACTTGGTTGATGCTTATTTAAATGCTAACTGGCAAATATTTTTCATGAAGAGCTGGCAAGAATGCATAGCATTGCCAACATTCAGAATATTGTGCATGTCAGACCAGTGGGGTGCATACTTAGACAGCAAGACAATGAACCCATGGACGAGCCCAGCTAGTCCAAGGCATATACAAATGGAAGAGAATTGACAAGATTGGGCAAGAGTCAGCATTTTGGGAGTTCAAGCTCTACACGCATGAAAGCAAGAAACTGCAATTCAAACCTTCAGCACAAAAAGAAGGCAAGTATGGATGTTCCAAGGCATACGGTTAGAAACTACACTAGTATACATATAGGGCATCTTTGATTATGGCCAAGAGAAATACACACTTAGCGTTGAAAAAATCTGTGCTAGCTTCAATAAAATATTTTAGAATGCTGCCATTCTTCAAATTACAACACCACAGTGATAGGCCAATAACATATGGCACATTAGCATGGTACTTCACTGAACAAGTGTTTTTTTTTTTTTTTGTAACAAATTGTCTTCGTCAGCAGGCACTGCTTTTTTTGCTGTTGTTTTGTTTTTGCCAAAGCTGTGGGAACAGAAACGCAAGAATGCCAACACTGTCCGTGTAAAATTTGCAGTGTTTTCCTTGAGCAAAATCATGTTAAAGCATATCTTACCTAAACAACAGCTTGGCAGACCCAAGTTGGCAAATAAAGGTAGGGAACAACAAGGGCGTCTTGTATTCCATCAAAGCAAGAATTCCTGCACCTTTCACATGTGAAACAGCATGAAGGCTAACCAAATACTTCAAGGTTGACAATACAATGGTCCTTGCAGCTCCTATGCAAGCGAACAATGCATAATGAGACTAGCCCAAGCCCACTGAGAAGTACATTTAGAACCAACTTGCAACAGAATACCTATATAAAAGTGTACAGTAAAATAATTCAAGTTTGAAAAGAGGCATCTGGGAGTACAGTATAAAATAAATGCTACCTTAGTAAAGTTCACTCAATTGGCAATTAATGAATGTACATTAATGAATCAGCATTCCCATTATTCCATGACGGGAGAATACAAAGTTGACCTATCAGTAAACTTGTAAGACAAAGTTCCTTACGGTCATAAAAATCAGGTTTAAACATAATGCAACTACAAAAGAAAATCACATAAACATAATTACAACAAACACTTGGTTCTTATGCCATGAAATCCCTACTTCGATGTATCTTACAAAAGTGACTCATAAAATGAATGAATCATCTTTTAGCATAATTATAACTACTAATACACACAAAATCACCCATACAGCTCATATTTTATGCTTGAGACAAGTAGATTCTAAGTTGTTCAAATTAAGAACAGGAGTACCCACCTAGCTTGGCTTCGCTCAGTGGTGTAACCAATAAAATATTCAAGTCTACAGTCATTGCTTTATAAAAACTGTGCAAAAGGATAAAAAAAAAACTGATTTCAAGGCTTACCTAACTTGAACTACTGCTTGCCTTTCTGTGAAGCAAAAAAAAGTTTTTTTTTTTTTCATTTCTCAGTCATGTTAAAGAGAACATAGGCCCATATAAAAAAATATTTTATTCATGGCATTTTCACGCTCTGTGCTGCCTACCATGTTCATAAACAGTTTATATTTTCATAATACAAAAATAAGGCTAATAGTCTTTTGTTCCTAAGTCAGTCACATTTGTGCATTTCGACACCCATGCACACGCACACACAAATTTTCTGTGGGTACACTCGTGAACTAAATATTAAACCACAGAAAACAGCCACATTTTCATATCAGTTCTGCACTAATTTCTTTCAGCTACCATGCATTCATTCCAAAGCTCCACCAAGGTGTGCTTTCTTTGTACCAGTAAATAACTACACTAACGGCGGCACATCGTAGTAGCATTAGTAACATAATATCCACAACAATGCTACAGCAAGTGAAGCATTGCATTGGTGTATGGTCAGAATGCATGGCCAAAATCAACAAAAGCAGTCCACACTTTTCTATGATTTTTCTTGGCTATGTATATACAGCCCTGCATGTAAAGCAGGTAAAAAAATAGAAAAGATTTAGAAGCTGGCACACTGCTCATTAAGATGATGCCATCACTAAACATTGTCAATGCCCAGGTTTATAAAGCTGCTTAACTCCATCTGAGGTTAAGTAGTTGCACGGCTACTTAACCGCCCCACATGGCTCTAAAAAAAAAGTATGTGTATGTGTGTGTGTGTGCTACATCATTTTCTCTTTCAGTAATTTATGTCTTGCAACAAAGAAGAAAAAAGAGAACTGAAAGGTTGAAATATGTAACAATTGTGATAAATGAAAGTACAGAGGAACAGATGGAAATGTTTGGGCATTAAACTCACTATGAAAATTTCACTAAGAGCATAACCACCACCTGCAAAAAAAAAAAGAGCGAGAGAGAGAGAGAGAGAGAGAGAGAGAAAAAAAAAGCACAACAAAATGTCAATGACATGCATATCCAAACTACTGCAAGGAAATTTGGCAGCACCAATTATGCCTCACCATGAAGGCACTTTTAAAGAGATAAACAGGTGGACGAAAGCAGCACCTTATACTACTATGTTGTTACAACAACCAGGATTATGCAGTTCCAATACTTGGCTATGAGAATACTTTGGAACGCACTTTCTAGCTGATAAACCTGTCCAAAAGAGCCTGCATAATAGTACGAACAATTTGGCCAGCTGCTGCAGATCCGGTGGTAAAAGTAAGAAGGAAATGCATAGAGGAATTCTAGGGCATTTCCGCTCAGCTTCTGTTCTTTCTTTTATTATGTTCCTGTTTAAAACATGTGAAAGTTAAATTGCTGGTAGCATGTCTTCTGAGGACTGCATTTCATCCAAAAACAAAACTGACAGGATCCTTTGAAAGGTGCCCAATTTGTATGAAACACCTTTCTCAAATAACTAAAGGAGGGCCACCTCACTCTGTGTCAAGTGCCATTTCTGGAAAAGCTGTCTACGAGGGCACTGCAAAATGCTGCGCCTCTCAAGGCACAGCATGCTGTGTGCTCAAGGTACCTCTCTCCCCATTTGTAAAACGGGTAGGTTCTTGGCAGCATTCAGCTTTGAACCCAGCACCTCCAGTACTGAAGGCGCATTGATGCGGGTGGATACAGGCGACTGGTCTGGAGAGAGGAGATTGGGTGCGTTCCCTAGCTCAGGGGAACGCCAGTATCTGGCACACAAAAACATCACAGAAACGTCACTTCCTCTAGTTCACGGTGCGCTCGCTAGGCACAATATGTTGTGAAAAATAAATAAATTTAATTATTTTTCAGCGATTCCTGCATGAAAATGAGGTTGTGTGAGCCTGTTTCCGCACCAAATCTTTTATTTGGGCGAAGAATCTCGGCGGTAAAATTTTTGGTCAGTATCCCTTTAAGCAGCTAGGAGACTGAAGGCAAACGGTAGACACTGACTGTGCTAAGTAAGTTGTTAGGCTTGTTTGGCTGAGGTATTCAATCATAATTTTACAGCCCAGTGAGATAGCCCAACAGTTGACCCACAGAAATATTACACAGCTGTAGTATCCAGGGTAAGCGATGCCCAAATAAAGGGAAGCTTTTCCTGCAATTTGAAACCAGGAAGGTGACCTAACATCAAAGGTTGCTTTTGGAAGAGCTAGACCTGCCTAACTAGAACAGCATAACTGCTTTAATTTGATACAAAAAATCATCTTACCGATTCTTTAAATTTCAAAAGACGAAGTGAAGTGTCACATCACTGATGTTCTTCACTTCTTGAAATTCCATGCCAGGTTTGTCTCAGTCTCCTTTCCGCACTGCCTCAGCAAATTAGGTACTGTCTGAGCAGTATCTGTCTCTTCCAGCAACCTACACGCACAGAACTAGCAGTCTACAGCATTATAATATGACAGCCGAGTCATGTGATGCTAAGCTTCATATAAAGGAAAATGCTTTTAAAAAAGTTGTCATAATCCGTTGACACTTGATCATCAGTTGATAGCAGTAAGTTTTTGTAAATGCAGGAAAGCATAATTGTAAGATATTCATTGTGCTACCAAATTATCCCTTTAAAAAGCCTTTCCTGCTATATCTTCTTGTGAATTAAATCAAGACGCCACTAAAGCCACACATGACAATTACTATATGGATTACTATATGAAGTATACAGTGTTCTTTTTTTAAGTGGGAAGCTGTGGAGAAATCTAGCATTTTTGCTGTCTGGTAGCCTAAAGTGTAGAATTTTCCTTACAACTTTCAGAAACAATTAACACAAGCAATAGACTCTCTTCATACAACCCAACATATTTAAGCAGCAGATATGACCCATGGGCACATGTCACGTGACAAAGCAGTTTATATGAATACTTACTGATGCACATTATTTATGCTTTAAAAGAAACCATATAAAAAAATAACAACAAACAGAGCTGTGTATGGCTATCTATTCCTTTACTTTGTTCTCAGCACTTTTTTTTTATAAAAGTAACCCTTAAAAGATATAGTAGCACCAATGAGGACATTTTACAACAGCTAAGATGTTTTTCCTTCTTTCACATGTCATTGTTGACAGACATTATCATATGAATTCTAAGCATTTCTGTATCCAGCTTGGTCCTTTTGGGCCATTACCCTTTGTCCGTATGCCTATTATGCTGTTTTACTGCTTCTTACTATACACTCTTGCAACAAGATCACTGAAGTTCACACGAGTGCTTAGCAAGAAGAAAGCATATACAATTTTCATATATGAATAATATTATTAATTCGGTACCTCTCAACCACTTTCTCACTCAAGGTGGGCGGCGTTGCTTAGTTTTGAGATGCACGAGTTATTACCTTTTATGAAAGGAAAAAGATTCAGGCAGGAATCAGGTTTAACCTCATCTTCATAACCCTTTTGTGAAGTGCTAAATCCAAGCATTGTTAGGTTTAACCTGAAAAGAAGGACCCCACCCATGCCATTGTTATGGTACCACCAAAGTTCACCATAGTTGTGAATTTTGCTACAAGCTAGGGCATCACAACCAGCACTGTTAAACCATAGAAAATTAGTCATCTGATATATAGTACAGCAAGGGTTGCTGCTCAAATTGCAGCACAAGGGAATTATGACAGGTGACAAAAGCATGTACAGTGGCAACGAACCTATCTAATCAAGCTGTCCTTCCTACATTAGAATAAACTTTGGGCTGCTTAAGTTAAAAATTTCGACATACGAGAAATAATACTGCTAGAGTGAAATTAATAATTATTTGCTTGTTTCGAATTCAAACAATTTTCCCTTGGGTCATAAAGTGCAATATATATATATATATATATATATATATATATATATATATATATATATATATATATAGCAATCATGGTGGTGAATAGGCCGAAGGCGTGAAGACAGAGATGAGTGGTAGACCCTCGGAATTGGCAACAAAAATGGGGAAAGCGTTTATTCAACATTTCAGCCGGAGACTGGCCTTCATCAGGAATGCCTATGGTTGTATTCTCACTTCTATTTATACCTGTCTGAGAGAGCTTTTCCTTAAAAAAAAAAGAAAAAAAAACACGAAGAAAAAAAAGAATGTAGAGAGAATAAGAAAAGAAGGAAAAAAAAGAAAAACACAGGAAGGATAGAGGGCCTGAATGAAACGGACCGAAGAGTAAAAGAAACGCAGACGACGTGCATCATATGTGAGCACCATCCGCTCGCATATGACGCACGTCGTCTGCGTTTCTTCCACTCTTTGGTCCGTTTCTTTCAGGCCCTCTATCCTTCCTGTGTTTTTTTCTTTCTTTAACGCGATAGCGTTAGAGAGCTCGTTTCGCAGAAATTCCGCCGTCAGTGTCGGTGTCGCTGGTGAGTGAAAAATCGTCCGTGACCGAAAAATCATGAAAGATCCAAATAAAATACAGAATAAAAATTTTCGGTCCCATTGGGAATCGAACCCGGGCCGTTTGCGTGGCAAGCAGGTGTCCTACCACAAAGCCACGATGTTACTTGCAACTGCTTCGGAAAAAAACACTACATAAATGTCATGTAGTGGAAGGAGTCTCCTTAACGCATTTTGTTCGGCAGGTGTCACGATGAAAATGAGCCCATTCGGCGATTTGTAGGCTCATTTGGCGATTTGTAGGTGGAATAAACTTTACAGAACATATCAAACAAACATTAGATAATGTGCTGCCATCTGTGAGACATTGTGAAAAACATGTCTTGACTACCATGGCCTCCAAGATGGCGGGCGCACCCGCCATGCGACTACAGCAGAGCCTATATGGTTCCGGCGTTCTAGGACAGGGAACATATCATATCAAGCAAACAGCAAATATTATTAGACAACATGCTGTTTGCCATTTCACCGACCATAAGGCGATGCTTGTTGTGGTTGGCCGGAAGAGGTCTCCAGAAGAACAAATCGAACAGCTGCCAGATAGTTAACGCAAGAAGGACGACAGAATGTGACCGTTTACGAATAAAAGTGTCACACCTACGCGCAGTTCATAATACAGGACCATGCGACTACATCACTGTACAATATTTTCATGGAGTTGATATAAAAGTGCTGTTAAATAGATTGAAAACCTCTACCATTACTATAGATACGTCGCGTGTGTGTGTGTGTATGTGTATGTGTGTGTAACAACAGATATTAATAAGTATGCACTGAGTGGTTGATGTGCACACTAGAGGCCGGATTTCGCTATCGCGTTCAACTCTTAAAGGTGAAGCTCAAGGGTCCCCCAACTTTTTTTCCTTCTTTTCTTATTCTCTCCTTTCTTCATGTTTTTTTTTTAGCTTTTTTTTTTAAGGAAAAGCTGTCTCAGACAGGTATAAATAGAAGCGAGAATACAACCATAGGCATTCCTGATGAAGGCCGGTCTCCGGCTGAAATGTTGCATAAACGCTTTCCCCACTTTTGTTGCCAATTCCGGGGGTCTACTACTCATCTATATATATATATATATATATATATATATATATATATATATAGACAAGAAAAGTAAATAAATGAAGCAAGAGGGGAGGGGGAAATGATCCAGATTTGATCGAAGTGCAGTACTTAAGTGCAGTTTCATGTAATTTGTGCGTGCATATCACACTGCACAAGCACAGGAATGTGTGATTATTTAAAAATTTCAAATATCAGATTGAATAGTGTTCTGTTAAATAAGGTATCTGAATCAAATAGCCAATATTATCGCTGTGGTTTTCGGTGGTACAGTAGTTACGGTGCTTGGCTGCTGACCGAAAAGATGCAGGTTCAATCCCAGCCACGGCAGTCACATTTCAATACAGGTCATATGCTAAAGTGGTACTTAGATTTAGGTGCACATTAAAGTAAACCAGATGGTCAAAATTTCCAGAGCCCTCTGCTAAAGCATGCCTGATTGTCATATTGTGGTCTTGGCATGTAAAACCCTGGCAAATATTATTATATCCACTATTGTTAAACACAAATATTCTTTGTATAGTTTAAGAATATTTAAAAATATCAACAGTAGTGAAGTAAACACAAAATTTAGCAAAAGGATGACAGATTTCATCCCTGTGGTTATTGAATTGCCATTAAATATGAAAGGTTGCGTAGTGAAGCAGGGGCTTCTTTGTTGGTGGAGCTTCGTTTTAACAGCTAGGAATGCTCATTGACACTTAGTGAACAGTCACATGTAAATTTTTAAATATGACGGTACAAACACTGTTTCATGTTAATTGCAAGAATACCTGTTGAATAGTCAAAAGCTCTTCAAAAAGTATTCGATATTGAATCTGCTTCTGGCAATATTCAATTGGGCCTCAAATATCACTATTTACACACCCTCACGTGAGGGTTAATGTAGATGGCTTATATTTTCTGTAGTTTCCATCACTTCGATTCTTGTGCCATTTAATAATATTTACTTCACAAGTGAGGACTTTGACAATGAAGAAAACATGTTACATCATTTACGTCATGTAATATAGTGCGAGGTGTATATTCAAGAAAGTGTCGAAGGCAAATTTATGCTCTAAGTTATTTTTAAAGCATACTGAAGCTTCATGTGTGGCTACACCTGGAACCAGTCTCACATTACTTAAGTTTCTGATATTAAAATTATAAGCACTTATAAACAGTAATATGATGTAGAAAGCTTCTCATACCAATAAACAGTGTATACACTTCGGAAAAATATAATGGGATAAAAATTGTAGGTTAAAGTGAATATTTCTATATGCATTCTTTATTTCGAGAGTAATATAACAGCCCAAGTAAAACCTCACTGTAACTAAACAGCACAAGCAGCTGCACTTTGCTAGATGCAACATTATTTCTGTTCTTCATTCACTACATGATGCCTGCATACAAAAACAAATCGATGGATTTCAAAAGATGATGTTACTTATTGTTCCGTGTTTTGATATACTTAATGGCTTATGCTAGTTTTGCTTGCAACATAGATATGCATCGTCCATTACTTTTTATTACAACTCTGTGCAATTAGCACTGTTAAACATGAACTAATTCCAATACTCTCTAATCATTATTTACAATACATGTTTATATACTTGCTTTATTCTCCTGTACGCTGACTGCTGTACTGCCATAAGAAGCCTACACACAGTTTCAGGCGGTTTCCAACGGTTTTTTCAATTGAGAGACACATAAGAAATTGTAAGAAATTGTTGGAAATAAAATTCTGACTCTGATACTGGTGTTGCTTGCATTTTTATGATGGTTGTCTGCATCACAGCAGACATCAGTCTATCAGGAAAAGTGCAGAGGTGACATTAGTAACTACATGGGAAGCTGATGCAAAAACCTAGTGCTACTGCCCAAGGGACTGTAGAAGATTGTTTGCGAGTGTATTGTCCTCATCATTGTGTGCACCCAAGTAGCTGCTTAAGAGGTATCACAGTGTTTCCTGGGCATCCTGCAAAGCAATGCATGCCCCAGATTTTGCACGATGCCTGTAATCATACAAAAAGGAAACACTTATAAACAACAAGAAAGCCTTGCTTTAAAGTAGTGTCCAGTATTGGGTGCTGCACCAAATTAGAGGCTAATAGCACTCTGCTGACACATTCAAGAAATGCTGATAAGCCAAGCAGTTGCAGAGTGCATGAGCAGAGGTTCTAATTGGTAAAAATCTATTTCGTTAAAATATTTTCATTTTGCTGTCTTGACTTCCCTATGCTCTTGATACAGTTGAACCCCTTTATAAGAAACACTGATATAAGAGACAATTTTTCAGTATAAGAGACGACGTTTAGTCACATGGTTGGCTGTCCTGTCCCTCCTACTAGTTATACCTCTTCTGTAACAGACACGCTCCTGAGTAATATTGCTTATAAAGGACAAAATATCACTAAATTTTGGTCTATAGTCTTTCTTGTAGTGGATATCATGACTCTAAATGCAGCACTGTTGGCTGATAACTGCAGTTAATCCATCGAGGAAGCAAGGAAAATGATAACCAAGTAATGCAATAAGGTTGTGATGGAAAAACATGAATTCAGTTCCAAGTCATACAGTCCACCAAACAAATCTCCTAACATGAAGGCAAATGGTATATAATCATTCCTTTGCAACATCCTGGAGCCTTCTTTTGTGGTCAGTTTAGTGGTAGTGTGCCCACATCGAAAGGAGGGTTGATCAGAAAAATGAAAACATGGCACCCTGCTTATAAGAGACCATTCATATAAGGGGCAAAGTGCTCCCTGAGGCATGTTTCTTATAAAGGAGTTCAACTGTAATGGTGCTGCAGCTTTTGCTGAGACAATGATAGAAACATATTAAAATATCGTAATGGACTGTTACAAAATAAGATGGCTTGATTCTGCAACAGCAGCAGGTCATCATGGCCATGGTTAGATGGCATAGCAATATTCACATCTAAATCTTTGTACAGTAAAAACTCATTAATTCGAATTTTTAGGGACCAGAAAAAATGTCTAAATTATCGAATTGTCAAAATAAATGCAACAAATTCATGTAGCATGGTGCAGCACATTCAGATCGGCGGTACACAGCTCTGAAAGCACACGGCTCACACAAAAGTGCTGTCGTCGCAGCTGCTGCAGAACAAGCTGTATAGATGCGCTATCGACATGATCACAGATAGCGGCCGCGCAGTGCACGTGCACCGAACAAAAACGAAACTATTTGGCCCAGCTGCTGCGGATGAACGCTTCGTTACTGACAACGTGGTCAGGATGGCATTCATTCATGACCCGTATGGTGATCCATGATGATCCCCCCCCCCCGTTTTCAAGTTTTGCCAGTGGCTCGAAGGTCGCCTATAATAAGCGTCCAGTCTCAAAGAGTGATGCATATATTTTACGGGACTAGAGAACAATTCTGAATTATTCAATTTTCCGAATTAATGAGAGTCCCTTTTCATTCAAGGTACAGCATGCTCCATTCACCAAAGTGCAAAGAGTGCAGTGCAAGGTGGAAGCAGCAGGGCATGTGTGTAACTGCTGGCTCAGCGTTGTGGCTGACTTGACATGTTGCCATGCAACTGACAGCTTGCTGGAATTATGGAATTCTCATTGTCAATAAGTATATCTGAGCTAGGAAACCTATGATGTATCCATAAATTTCTATTCTTGACTTCGCCCTTTGATGCTCGAACTATGAAATGAGTCACAAAAACTCTTTTTTTTTCATGTTTCAGCTTTAAATATCCACTGTTATTACACTCCACAATTACATTATTTAGAATGCAAACTTTGGTGCTTAGTTCTAGGTTTGCACACGTTCAGGACAACTGGCACTTAATCCAAAATGAGAAGGTTATGCTGCAACAAGCAAGAGTATGTGTTCATGGCTACAAAAACGTCTCTAACAAACATTTATTTCACAATTTCAGAACCTTGAAATTGGCAATCACTAGCAGAACATTTTCAGCCAAGAAACAGGTGACTCACCATGTGGCTGGTGAGAGCACTGCAAGTAGTTGGCATATTGGTTCAGGCACAGGTGCACATTGTAATTTCTCTTGCAACCAGGGTGTTTGCACTGGTGTACGTTTCCTGCCTTCTACCAGTAACCTGTATTGTTTGTGCGGATGCTAGCAACTGGCACAGGTATTCACTCTCTTATTTTCTTGCATTCCAGCTAGGCTTCCACTGATGATGACAGTCTTCTTTTAGGGGCGAAGCTCCTCTTAGTCTAACCTTGTCATGCGTCACGTGTAACCGGCAGTATCTCCCGAACAGTATAATAGATGGCGCTGTCTCATAGAAGTACATACAAACTGCAGTTGAGTGATGATATTCTAGATGGCACTGTACACAATCTGTGTCATCATCACCATTTCTCATCTCATTTCCTAGATGGCGTTGGTCCAATAGAAGTGTGTGCAATAGTGCACTTCCACAGCCACTAGATGGCTGTGGAAGTGCCGCTACTCTCCGATTGGCTGCTGCGCGGGCTGTGCCTGGATGCGCGGGAAACGAGTGCCTCTCTCAGTCTCCTGGATCGCCGCCGTTCCAAGACGACACCCGCCCGGCCCATCGACGGAGACCGATTTGGCGCTACAGCTGCGACGGCATCGTAGCTACCCCGCACCGTCTCGGGATCCGCCAGGCGCCGCGCTCGATTCGCCGCCGCTTCTCGGGCTCGCCTTTCGGGGTCCGCTGCTCGGAGTGCACGTTGCGCCGCGGCGTCATTGGCGCGCACCGTCTCGGGATCCGCCAGGCGCCGCGCTCGCTTCGCCGCTGCTTCTCGGGCTCGCACCGCAGGATCCTGGGGACGAGCACGAGCCACCGCGGCCCTCCGCGCCCGCTGCTCCGCTTCGTCCATGCCCCACCGACGATCCGACACCCACAACTTCCGGAGCTTCGCCCACCTCACCATCATTCACCTCATGGATACGCTGTGATTTTTTTCATTCTTTTTTTTTTTCAGTTATGTCTTCATATTTCCAAACAACCTAAAATGCCGTAGGTAGTCTCATGAATGTGGGCCAATAGAAATAAGAGTGGGGAAGCTTGAATTAAATTTGTTTTTGCACAAAACAACAAAGTAAGAGCTGTCACACATGGCTCTATCTGCCTGGCAACTAACATGCGGCACTCAGTTCCAATGTTGAACGGCTTGTATGAGATGGCATTAAGTGCCTAGAGCAGAAAGCTTTCTGCTGACTGACCAGGGTAGCCAGGATTGGCGATTTATCACCATATGGACTACGTTTAGCAGCTCCAGGACACCAAAAATTGTGACTGGCCACATGACTGCTTTAGGGCTACTTTTGGCCACGGTAATTAATATACGTAGTCTCCAAAAGTTTGTATCCAAATTTAACATACATAATTTGTTTTCAATTTCAATTTCAATCAGACGAGCAGCCGCAATCCCGGGCTCGTTTAAGGTCGGCGGCAAACGCACTGACCTGTCCCGGCAGCTTACTGTACTGCCGGCCAGCTAGACGTCCAGATCATGAGACCAGCTGCTCGCCGAGGCTCGAATTCAGATGGGCCTCCATGCTCTACAGGACTGGGGCAAGACCCAGGCTGCCCGGACCATCCTTCTTCTCTGCCGTCCTGGCCACACCGTTCTCTTGTGCACGCCTGCATTTTCCGATGGCGTCTCCACGCGCATCTTCCCTTCTTTTTCTTCTTCAATTTGCTTTTTAATCCTTCACGTTCCATTCATTTCTTCTGGCGTCTTGATCTTCTTTAACGACTTTTCTTGTCATCTCTGACAGCCACCAATGGGTGCTAAACACTGAATGCCAGTGAGCGTGAACACATTTAAATGCAGACCCTAGAATAAACAGTATTATCTAGGGACCATAGGGACCATAGTATCAGGTCATATTTTGCGATGGTCAGTATGGGAATGCCATGCAAAAGGATGAAAAAGCTGTAGAAAACTGGGGAGTCTTCCTGATCAGTGCCTCTTCTAATAAATTCTTTGTCCCATTTTTACGAACTATAATACAATGGAAGGTTGCTGACTTGTTGCACAATGAGTACATTATCGGCTAGTAAACATGCCTGTCCAGTATTATTGTGCCTTATATTGTCCTCGTTTTTGGTGCAACTTGTCAGTGTCTTTAGCGTTAAAGAGACATTAAAGAGCAAGAATGAATAATTTGAGAGCAATATATAATGAGAACTCTGTTGCTGTTGATTTCGCCATCACAGGTTCAGTATTAAAAGAAAAAGAAGCTTCATTTTTTAATTTCGCACCTAAACCTAGGCACCTGAACATAAGCTTGACATCACGGATTTCTGTGATTTTAAAGTATTTCCTTTGTGTTTTGGCCACTTCAGCTCAATGAAATTTGATGAAACTCGCTATGTTATCTCTGGTCCCCTTACAACACAACTTCATTAATTTTAGGAAAAAATGATTTTGTGCACCACAGCAGGTGCCTTTAAAATCTATGATGTCACAGCAAGTTGGTGTAGGAACTCACAAGGCGTTGTCACAACCTACATTTTCTGTTTTTGCATTTTTCCACTAACTAAGTGTTTTCTCGCAGCAGGAGTGGTGCTGTTGGTATTGTGAAAGGATAATTTAGTATTATGCGAAAAATCCTTTTGCTCTTTAGTGTCGCTTAAAAAGCTTTGTTGCATTAAATACAACACTTTCCACCGTCGGCGATTTTTCTTTTTAATTTGGCTACTATATAAAGCAGTTCCCACAGTCGGCAATTTTTCATGCTACAAAATAAAGTACTTCCCAGGGTTGGAAATCTTTTTGACTACTGTGTGGATCTTTTCAACACCTTTTTGTTCCAGAGTCTTGCAACCTTGTGACTGACTTAAATACTGAAGGTTACAAATTTGTAACATAACACAAAATCTAGAAGCGTGCAAGAAAAAATGTGTTTCTAAACAATGTAACATGCTGTGGGCAGCCTTCCAAGTGCATGAAACAGAAAATACCTTCTAGGGGGACTTACTTCCATTCGCGCAAAATGACAAAAAAACATTGGCTAGCAACCCGCACATAATGCAGCGTTGCAGGTAGAACACCTTATATGAGATGGTACTAGGTGTGTGGAACAGAAAGCTCCTTTTGTTGCAAGGACTTGACAATCAGCGCTGAAGGTAGCAAACTCATTCCATCTGGAAATAAATGGCTAAAAATTCATTTTAAATGTATACAGCCATGTTATAAATTAAATAAAAGTTACAATTCCTTCTAACCAAAATTATAGCCCAATGATCTCCTGACTGTAACCAAAACATCATCTGACTGAAAGTAGCAGCAAGTGACAGAAAGTATCAATAAATTAACAGTAGAACCCCACTCCAGAATGCTGTGTGCTACAGTAAAATCTTGTTAATATGCACCTGCCAGGAATCCACAGCATAACTACGCATGAACTCCCAAATACTACAAGGTGTTCTCTCTTTGCTTATTAAACCACGGAAAAAAAATTTGGCAGCTTGCATAAGTGGTGCAACCAGCTTTGGCTGACCTAGCTTCTTCCAACTCCTACAAGCTTGACCTCGTCACGTGATTTGCCATGTTACTAGCTGTTGCATGGTTTTGATGGAAACATGTCTTGTGACTTATTACATGGTTTTGGCAGGAAAACGTCACGTGACTAGCTGTGACATCATATTACACGATTTAGGTCACATGTCTAGGTTCAAATTGGCTATGCAAAAAATGTCCAGTTGTGACGCATTCTTATGTGGGTTTGGTGGGAACACGTCACGCGACTAGCTGTGACATCATGTTATATGATTTGGGTCACGTGACTACATGTGATGTAATTTTACGTGGTCACACTACCTGTCACTAAGCTAGGCTATGCAGGCGCGGTTATGTTAGGTAGTTCCTAAGTGACATGACTAGATGTAACGTCATATTATGCGACCTAAATTGCGTAGCTAGCTGTGACATCATTGTTTTAGTGGGCACACTAGCTGTAACTAAGCTATGCTAAGTGAGCATGGCTATGCCAGGTGGTTGCTAGGCAACATGAGCTGGAGCGGAACTGTATAACCGCACTGGCTCCAGGATCAGCCCACAGTTTTCCGTCAGCGAGAAACGGCATAATGAAAAGCTTAACAGCTCCACTGTAAAAAAATAGATCGGCTCTTTCATGAGATGATGTGATAACAGTGGTGATACCAAGAGGACTTTGAAGTTATGACAAGAAGCATGGCATGGCAGAAGAAACAATGACTCATCTGGCTTTGCATACTGCATGTGTGTGTGCAGTTATAAGGTGACCTGGTGCTGAGCAAAAAGCTGAAGTTACTTCAACAAAAGTGGTACCAGATGCTGCTGCCCTGTACCTGTTCGTGTGCTGTGCATCACATACTAAGAGCACGTCATCACAGCTGAGGTGCCTGCTGTACTGTATGCGTGGATTTACTGTCTGAGTGTCTGTGCAATGAGGTTACTTCATGCCAAAACTGCTCCTGACCATTTATATGTGCAGCGAGTTGAGCCAACATGCCAATAATGTGCTGCTTTTATTTCTGAAAGCAACACAAAGTGAAAGAATTCTGCGCAACAAATTGTAATGCAGTGTATTTGACTACATATGTTCATCATATCAGACACACGGTCAGAGTGTGCAGTGCACTCAGAATGGCATCATGCCACATGTGCTGCCGAGCAGGTAGTTGAAGATGCTTATTTTGACAATGTCGTCAGTGATAAGTCAAACTAATGTGTTCATTAGTATGCACCATCACACTTCTGGTGCACTTCAAATACTTATCGCCACACTCATGCTGAAGTCAGTATCACTGGTCAACCGATATCTCGACTTGCCGAAAAAAATAGCAGATGTCATGCCAAAAATTGTGGCATAGGCACCACTGCGAATATAGGGGTGTCGTTAACCTGACAAAAAGAAAAAAAAAACAAAAAACAAAATGATTATAAGACACACCATAGTGGGGACTACAGACTAATTCTGACCACCCTGGAATGTGCAGTTAAGTCTAAGTGCACAGGTGTTCTAGCATTTGGCCCCATAAAAATGTGGTCACCATGGCTGGGAATCCAACTGGCATCCCCGAGCTTAGTAGCACAATGCTTTACCTGCTATGCTACCATAGCAGACTGATATACACTAGTTGTGAGACCCTATGGAGTTTGTCAGGGATTTGCTGCAACTATGTTTTATCTGTCAATAGATTTTAATCAGCATGCAAATTAACGAGGCTTTAATACATAGTGTGACAATTCCCCAATGGGGAGTTTCTGCCTGAACTTTTCCTGCATGCAGCCATAGACGAGGTTGCAATCAATCGTGATGATCTCACCAAGCCCGCCTTGTGCGCATGTGCTGTGGGGAATTACAGAGTGCAAAAAAAAAAAAAAAAATGAGAGCGAAAGCTTTTCATTTTAAAAAAAGCAGGTAAGTATTTTAAGGCTGTGCAAATTATTCAAGTAAATGCAGTAATTTGAATTCTTATTCAATATGAACAAAAATACGTTCTCAATATTGTACTAATGCTTATATTGGCAATGAAATGCCATAATGACGTGAACCAACTAGCCCGCCAGAATGTCCTGCTACACTATTGGCAGACAGCTAAAGATTGAAAAGCTTATTATTATAATTGGTTAGCATGCTATGTCAGGAAAAGTAAGTATATCTGTTAACTTGTCCTATAGTTTGGACAAGAGATATGAATCCAAATGAATGCACTTGTCCAGGTTATCTGGAAATTTCCATCTGAAGGTCTCATGATAATGAACAAATATGTAAAATTACAATTTTTTCTTACAAATTATGAAATCAGCTGACATGACTAACACAGCTAAAAAAAAAGAAAGCTGTGACAAGCAACTGAAGAACCTTGCAGGTAATTTGGCAAAATCCTCATGTGAAAATCAGAACAGGCACTCTGCACCGCATTTTCGTTTTGTAATTAAATGAATCAGAATTTAAGCTCTTCACCTGGCATCCCTCTAAGAAATCTTCTAAATACAAAGCATCCATTTGCATATATGCATATACATGCATAGTATCTTCCTCTGTCAGGTATGACATCAAATTATTTAACTATAGCTTGCAATAAGTGCAATAGTACTTTTTTGAGCATTTAGTGTACAACCTCAAAATAAGCACCCCCACCTTTTTTCTTTTTGCATTGAGTAAACTGGTGTGTGCGCTTCATGCAAGTGCTTGAAAATGAGCAAATGTGCAAGACGAAAGGCAAATGCATACATGGAAGTATTTTAAATGGGATATAGCATGTTTGCATATGTGGGGACTGTCCAAGTTTGATAATGTAGGACATATTGTTGCAAGTGCTTTCTTACATTCAAACTTTTACACCTTTGTTGAAACCAAAGAAAACATCACAAAATAAAAACGGTTTCAGAAATTTGTGGTTCTGCCTATCTTTTTTTAACACTACATAGATACTAAATAGCACACAAATTATGCTGTACCAATGTGATTATTTCTTGAAGTGATAACCAATTTAAAACTGCCCCACATAAATATTGTTAAAGAAGACTACATATTCCAGCAGTGAATGCATTTACCACTGGAAAAGTTACCCCTGCACCTGAAAGATAGCCAGACTCGCCTTGTCTGTTATAACAAAGAAAAAATAAAGATTTTTGAGTGAAAATAAATGGTAAAAAAGAGCCATTCAGCCTTAATACCACGCTGTGTATAAAGGAAGAAGTTTTTACACCCTTCATAAATTATCCAGTTTTACTCTTTCAGTAGGCCATACATTTACATTAACCTTCCAATGTGTAGAACATTGTATAATATTTCTAAATGCGGTTACATATTTGCTTGTTAAAAGCAGCACAAATTTCCTGAAGGCTGTACTTAGCAGTGGCCAAAGTTTGCTGTTAGGCAATGAAAAAAAAAAATGTTGTAGTGGAACCCTGATTATACCTTCTAGCATTACATGGTGTCTCGCACTTTGGTGGCCATTCATAAGTAGTTTGGCGAAAAATATAAACATGCCCCACAGAAATGCCACAAGAACTGTGGCGAATCACAAAGAGCAAAGACAAAGGTAGAAGTCCACAAGTGGCCTTATTAGGATCGGGTATAGTACCGCGCGAGTAGAAAAGAAGCGAAGAAGACAGGAAATAGCACAGCACTCTTCCTACTGCGCTCTTTCCTGTCTTCTTTGCTTCTTTTCTACTCTCACAGTACTATACCCGATCGGCATGAACCAACTAGCCTGCAAGAAGGTTTTATTGCCTTATAAGGAAGTGACCACGAGTCACCTTTTTCCAGTAGCAGCATGCAAAACTCCACTTGGTTTCTGCTATCCCTTTCTAATCTTTCCCACTCTGCCTTTCCGTCTGGCCTTCAATGTGAGCACAGAAATGATTTTTTTCTCTAGGTCTCCCACAGGTTACTGACTGGGTGTAATTACAACTGGGTGAAATTACATTACATAACATGACTCAATACAGCACACATATAATGAGTTGGGGCATACATACTATCTCTACTACCACAACAGATGCACCATGACCAGCTCTATCCAATACGAAATTATGCACAGAAACAACAAATGCTACCTGAATATCCTCCCTGCAACAAATAACATTGGGTGTACCATTCCTTTAATAATTTTACACTCATTCAACCATGCTGTGGGGCATGCATTTTTTCACCAAACACCAACTAGTTCTCTGGGATGCATACGATAGTTACCTCTTGAATAAAGCTGTGAGAATTAGAGTCTAGCACAAGTGAACGTGTTTCAAGCTGACAAAATTTAAAAACTGCTTGTTGCTTGCACTTCCTTGATGTATTCTGTCTTGGGGCATAACCAAGTCCTAAAAATGATAAGGGGCTCAGACATTTTTAGAGGTCCCACACACTTTTGTCATACCTTTAACAGCCATAATTATTGCCCATTATTATAGACTTGCACACACATGATGTCATGATGCCAACTGAAGTTATACATCAGAAAGATTACATTGTACGCATGCATTTAGTAATACTGCTGGTGTGCAGCACATTTCATCTATACAAATGTAACCTGAATCCATACTCAACTAATGTCTATTTTTCTCATCCAAAGAAATCAGAGCATCACTAATTACTATAACCTGTACTAATGCTTTTAATTTTTGAATGATGACTTTCAATAATGAAGAAAAATAAAGTTTGCCTATAAACTTGCATGCAATGAATGATTGCAAAATATGCTCATTTTATGTGATAGTATGATGATGAATCTTGTCAAATAGTTCTTAATTTTTTTCTTCTGATTTTGCACCTAATGCTTCACAAGTAAAGTAGCCAGTGACACACGAGTTATACGCACTTCATTACATAGATCCTTGTACTGCAGGCAAGTTCACAGAGCACCTCCACACCCTGCACAGTTTTAGATGACAGTAAATGTATGCAGAAATTCACTGGTGAACGTTGGGATGCAAAGCCCGACATATCCCACAACAGATCAACATAACTTGGGATGCAGAATAGAAGGTAAACATAGACTATATGTAATTGGGTAAAACATTTGTAAAAAATTTGCAATGTCCTGCCAGATGTCAGCAGTTTCTTGGAAAGGAACAGTGCAAAGCAGACGAGGTGGAGAAATTTGCCTACTCCTAAATTTCGCCTAAGAGATGGGGTAAATCGTTGTTCTTGTTTCACCAATTTACAGTGACCTTTCCAACTGAAATTCCTACTTTTTTTTTTTTTACCAATCTCCTGGCAGCCATAACAGAAGATACTACTACTTTCTGGAGAGAAACCACAATCATTTACACTGCTACACCCATTAGTGCACTACAGCAGTTGTATGGCACAGCTTGACCAGCAGTTTTTCCCTGGGAGGGCGTGTGGCAGCAAAAATTGCAAAAACAAAAGTAACCCTGAGTATCCTGTAAGGTTCCTGATCTTAATTGCTACGTGCAACTGGTCATTATGATCTGCCACGGCATTACTATCATTAACCATTCTTTTAAGCAGTGCGACTAAGTGTTAGGTCACAAGAAGAGCAGAAGAGCAGAAAACTGGGCAATTACTTAAGGTTAACCATACTAAGCTGTCAGGGTATTACAAAATACATATGGCATAAAAGGACCCAATGTAAAATAAAAAGCAGGTAAAGAATCAATGGTGCTACCATCAAAATTGTATATTCACCATGAAAAAAAAAACTAAAAGGAAATGAACACGCCCTTCCATGCAAACATGTAAGCTTTAGTTGTGGATGCAGTGCTGTCATGTGTATACTTTCTTGTTGTGCCATTGTGTTTTCACAGAACTGCCCAGTGCATACAAGGTCATAAGATGTAGAGTGATGCCTGAAAAGCAGAGCTCCTCTCACTCATGATTCATTCTAAACAGCCATGTTCCATTACTCCTGCGTTAGTCCTTGAACACAAGACATGATGCTATAATAAAGTACAGTGAGATAAAGATATAAGAAATAAACATTTATGCTGATATGGCACTGATCTTTCGTCGAGAAACCCGTCGAGAAATCTTAGTCGAGAAACCTGTTTTGTTTGCTAAATGAGTGCAGAAATATGCCTGCTTGTCACATAATTTCCAAAGACAGACCACAACAAACACCTCACACATACTCCTGACATGACAACCTAGCACCTAAACATCCATTGTATGTTGCTTAATTGCTTTGATGCTAGCTGAAATGTGTCCTGTTCTGCTACCTATTAAAATAAAGAAATTTCAGTGAACATACTCCACCCACTTATTCCCCCCCCCCCCCTTTCCTCTTTTACTTTGTTCTCTCATACTGTACAGCACTGACACCACATTTGTCACGCTACCATATAAGTAGGTCCCTCATCCCCTGCCTTTCCACTCTGTGCACATGCTTATTATTCTGCTCCTCCGTTTTTAAGGTTTGCGGAGAGTGAGCACAGCACATATAAAAATGTTGCTAAGAAAGGCAGTTGTTGCCCTGATGAAGACAAGTCCACTTGTCAAAATGTTAGCTTTAGTGACACTTCCTGTTCAGCAAATTTTTCACCACTTCATGCCTTGATCTTCCCCTGAACATCCGTTCTTGATTGGATTCCTCATTTGCAGCCACTTATAAGAAAACGATGGCAACAACTTCTATAACCAGCAGAATCTAGCAATGCAGAATGGTTACCAACAAAGATCACATTTTTCTTTTGCAGCGAAAAATTACCTCACGCATGTGAACCATTGGAGGCTGTACCTAAATCCGATGAGGCTGTACCTAAATTTAGAGATCAAAGCAAGCTCCTCCTTGTATCTGGTAATTACTTATTATTTGTGACAGTGATGAAAGCCTGAGAAGCTATGGACGGCATTTTTAATGCACCTTGGACCACTTCAGCCATTTATTTGTGCCTTGTTATCCTTTTGAAAAGCCTATAAACTTATATATACTTTGTGGCATGCACCAAATTCGAGCAGTAACATTTTTCCTACTAGCTGTATCTTTTCACAGTGACTGCTTGGACCTCAAGTTCTGGAAGGACTTGTATTACGCAGTGCACACTGGTGTCAATAGGTCTCTACATGCAACAATCAGTTTAAGGCAGTTTTTAGCTCCAACTTAAGCTGATGAGTGCAAATATGTTGAAGCAGAGTTTAGTCAGACTAAAGTGCTGGTCTGAAGCCAACAGACCAACAAATTTAGTACCTACAACATGCAAACACTAATATTCGAAGCTGAATAACACCTGATTCAAGAGTAAAGAGCTCATTTCAGAACAGCTGCTGGTAAGTATACATGCAGTATACACCTTATACCCACAAGAGCAGGTCACTGTTGCTGATGGCGTGTAAACAAGCACAAAAGTGGACATGACAGAAAAAGAGAGCTAATGTATTTGTTATCCTGCAGCGACACGGGCTTAAAAGCAGTTATATAGAGATCAGTATCCAAAGATTATTCCTGCTTCAATGAGATCAATGTATATTTGAGTGCAGTAGCACTGGTGAATAGAAAGAAAAAGTGCTGCTTCAAATTGGGACAGAAAACAGTATAACAGCAGCAATTTAAGCAGAACTTTTCCAGAATAAACTCAACAGGTATAAGAAATTTCAATAGAAACGACTTTGTGTAATGGTGAGGTGTAGCTTGCTAAATTACATTAACCCCCAAAATGCAATGTTTCTCAGGTCAATACCATTCGCTTTGCATTTTGCAATTTCTTCTATAATGCAATGAAGTCTCTATTCCATTTGTCTTTCCAAAAAGCGCCAGTGTATTACAAAGCCTCACAGAGGTCCGTCAAGATGACAAGTCGTAAAGCAACGTCAAGCTGACATGTTGCATGTCAAAGGCCAACACTGTGCACGGCATTTAAGAATTGGCAAAAACGGCAGTGACTGCCAGTGTGACCTTTGGATCCTGTATTTGCCACAATTTCTCCTATGCCTATGTTTTTTGACTTGGATAAGGTGCTTTGCACATGGCAGCTGCTAAAAACATTGTCAACAAACACCCCAAGCACCGACTAGACCTTGCAGTATAAACAACTGTCCCGGAGTCACCCGGAAGCCATGGGAGTCCAGAGTCAAGCAAGCAGCAGGTGCGATGCTGAGGGCAATGGACACTAAAGGTCCTGGAAGAGGTCAGTGGTAGAAACGCGGATGGTCACTTTTTGAGCGCCCACTGGAGGTCATCCGAGCGTGGCCGACAACCTGTAAGGGCAGAGATGACTGCTTCCAGGGCTGGCCAAAAGTGGAGTTTCTCCAGTGGATAGTTGAGCCAACCAGTAGTGATGCAAAAGTAAGTCTCATGGGGTGCCACATGGTGGATCCGGTGATGTTGTCTGGGCAGCACCACATGCCACTCCTGAAGAAGTGTCACCCACCGTGGCAATCCAAAGTACGTGTGCGACCACTTGTGGATCTGCAATGCAGAAAAGAACCAGCATCAGCAAAGCCACTGTATTACATACATACCTTGCCATATAAATCAGCGAGGCCATGCGTGTAATTATAAACAAATCACTGAAAACCAGCACTTAAATGGCACAAACTAGCTAAACAAGGAGCGTAGAATTTGCTTACTATGCATTCTCTGATGCATCTTTAAAAAATAGCTAGCCACAAGTAGTAGACAGCTAGCAACAATAACCCAGAAGAAAAAAAAAAGAGAAAAAGCAGTAACATGAAAAAAGCCTTTAGAGAATAAATTGAAACTACAGGACAGATGAGGCTCATACCTGATTGGTGAACGCCACAAAAAGGGCCAGAAGGAAGAGGAAACAGTTCCAGTGGTACGTGGCCAGGATCGCCTGCGGAGGTTTGGAAGCAAAGCCCCAGGCCATGCTGGCCAACACTGGGATGGGCACCATGAAATTGTCCCCATTGGTCTCGATAAAGTCATGCCGCGTGATTGATGTTGGATCGATGTGATGCTCTCGGAAAGGACGTATAAATGCCTGCAGTTGCAGTAAGAGCAAGCACATAATTTAGCGACACTGTAATTGTTGCTGAAGCTTTTAGTACTTTCTAAACAATTTTAGTATGGAAACCTGGGCATGATGGTTTAGGATATTCTGAGGTGAAAGGCCCTTCCACCTCAGCATTTGTAGCATTGGCCATCCACTACATTGTTCTTGCAATTAAAGCAGCAATCCCGACTACATATTCCTTAAGTTGCCTCTTGAAGCACATATAATGTAAACTTGCTATTTTAAAGGACATTAAAGAAAAACATAATTCAAGCTGTATTAGTACTTAGCCTTTATACAAGGTACAAAAAAACCACTCTTACCATGAGAGACTTGGCATGTCACAAAAGGTGCAAGGTGCAAGAAATGGAAGACAGGAGGTGCCATCTTGAAGTTCTCACATCAGTTTGCCGTAATGTCAGAATTTTGACAGCCTGCTTGAACCTCGCAAATTTTTTACTGAAAAGATTGACTATGCTGTATCTAAAAGAACTAAAGGCTAAACTTGGCAAGTATCAGTAACCTTTAATGAGCTGCAGTTTCAATAACAGTTATTGTGTCTCAGCAGCACAAAATTTAAAAATTCCCCTGCAATCTGTGATGCCACATGATGTACTGGCCTAGCGTTACCATGGAAAATTTAATAATGAGAGCTGTCCCCTTCCTTTTCCCTCCTTGACACCAACCTATTACCATAAAATAAAAAAAAAAGTTTTGAGAGCAAGCTTTTCAGTTTGAATTAACTGATAGTGTTTATTTTTAGAACCCCATCAACCTTGATGCTCAGGTACTCATTTCATATGCATTGTTTGTAATTTCAATTGCATGTGTGCTGGAAGAACTTTGCACACAAACAAAAGGGATCACGTGTACTTAAAGGGAGGGAATAGGATGTTCACATGACTGCTTCAACACTTGTTACTTCACCATAACCCTGCAGGAGAGTTAGCGTTGATATAGGGGATAGCTGATTAAAGGACATCTCCTAATGTTGTAGGGCATATAGACAAGAAAAGCAGGACAAATGAACGCACACACTGACATTATTGTGCATTTATGTGCCTTGCTTGTGTCCATGTCTACAAGTGCTATAATATTACTCCGAGGTGCCTTACTAACAAGCCTGCACTGCAACACCAGTTATGTACTATCAGCCAATAAGTGCTTATCTGTATGCGTGTCCCTGAGCAGCCAGCTTGAGTCCCTTATTATATGGTGCTACAGAAGGCAATAAAACATGTAGTGCTTGTATTTAATGACCATGAGCAGCACAGTTCCTTTGTATAAAACACCAGAAATTCTCAGAATTAAATTTTTTTTATTTTATAAGCTTGCTCTTAGGCATAACGCTACTGCATAAAAAATACACGAATAAATTGGATTTGTGGATGAAATCAAGAAGTGAACGGTGGTATGGTTCACGGACACAGCGATCTAGGTTGGGTGGTCAACCAGGCCCGAGGCCTGGTGCATGGAGGTGGCGAAAACAGCTTAAATGTACAGCAAGTGCCTTATTGTGACATTGTGGATTGCAGCATCATAAAATGGGCAAGACACACCATAGGGACCGTGGTACTGTTGTGGCCAGGAAGTGGTCACAGACAGGGTAAGCATAGCTCTGACCTGAATCCTCTTTAAAGGGACTGTCTACCATCCTTCGTCACTCTCCCATTTTTTGGCTCAACAGAAAGTGTACCTTTCAAAGTGTCCCATCGTGCAGAGGTTTCTCCAGAAACTGAGTAGAAATTATTAAAACAGAATTTTTTTATCTACATATTTGCGTCTTTCCTATGTGCACAGACGCTGGCAACAATGGCTACTGCGCACAATGCGTCATCTCCCTGGCAACCCTTTTGGGCATGGGAGGCTTCTCAACAAGAGCTAGTTCCAAGGACGACATTGCAGAGGTGACAGAAGGAGAGGCAAGGGAAAGTCGGCGCGCTGGGGTGCGCCTCGAACATGCAGCGCCCGCATGCATGACAAGCGCAGTACTAGACGAATTCGAAGGCAGTGCCACATGCGCCACCCCGAAGGCAGCGCCACGTGCGCCACCCCGAAAGCAGCGAAAAGAAGAACAAATTGCTCTTGCACGCTATAAAAGGTCTCATAGGGTGAAATACACTTTTAAGACATACGTAACTGTTTTTCAGCGGAATATGCATACTTGCTTGGGTCTGTTCTTGTACACTTGGAAATTGACAAACACACTGTTGGATGTCGCTAGCAGTGTTTTTTGCACCACATTCAGAGCAAAATTAAAAACATAATTCCTTTTTTTGTGGGGTAAAAGCATGCTCGTTCCCGCATATGTGAAGCACGATCTGCCCATTTTTACCATAATCCAAAAGTTTTAGCAGTAGACAGTCCCTTTAACTCCCTTTAACGTAACCTTCCCTAGGCACCATGGAGCACAGTGGAGGGCATTGGAAATTTCAACCACCCAGGACTCTTTAATGTGTACTGACAATTCACAGTACATGGGCCTCAACATTTTGCCTCCATCAAAATTCAGCTGCGGTGGCTGGGATTTGACCCCACAACCTTCGGATCAGCAGCCGAGTACCATAGCCACAAGACCACCGTGGCAGGGCTAATAATGTAATCGCTTGGTAGTTTTCATTGTGCAAGCTTGTGCTGAACAGCATTTCAGAGCAAGGAACCATCAATATTACAAGAAACATTACAGCACGTGCAATGTTGTTAGTCATTGTGTTCATAAGTATGACAGAATATGTTAGAGATGTGATGTGGCACATCTACCACCAGAAAGGAAATTATAAGCCATCAGACTGTATTTTACATAACTCTGGTGCTGGTTGAAGTAGTACTTGCTCCAGAAAGCCCCATACACATCAATGCCTGAACTGCGTGAAATACCTTGCAAGACAACCCACTCGGAGAAGAAAGACGGACTGCGAAAGGGTATGAGCAAAATCACATAAAGTACATTCACGCAAAAATGCACACTTTATCATCATCCTGAAACTACAGTTTCAGGATGATGAATGAGGGGGAAAAAAAAGAAAAAAGAAAGCAAGTATAATACAAGGAAAGAATAAAGGACCACAGGTGAGCACAGATTTTGTGTATTCATTAAGAAGACTTGGATGATCATCAGCATACATGAGGGAGAATATGAAGGGGAAAGACAGAGCGTGGTACTTGAGTGCAGATTTCACTGCCACATATCACAAATAGTCATAAATAGGCAATTGGTGCCTGAATCAATGTGTGAGATATCTGTGACCATTTGTGATTAGATTTCTTTCTAATTACTTTGCTTAATCTTGCCCTGAACCTAACCTAACAAGGCCACTACTACTAACTGTTTACTGTACTGCAAACTTACTAAGCTTCTGACTGTTTATTAGAAAAATCCTAAACCTTTTGTAGGACCGCTATGAAGATACACTTGGTCACAGCCAGAGCTACCTATGCACAGCATGAAGCGATATAAATATTAATGAAGTTTGCTTATGCAATGGCAACCAATATATCACTAGTTTTCCTAGCACAATGTTTCTGTTGGGCAGATGGTGTGATATGTACAGGTCCAAAAAATCAAGTGGGTCTAAAAAATCAGGCTCCGAAAAACTGGTCAAGAGCTATAATTTTGCTCTTGGAATCAACTGTCCCTTGACTTTGATACAATTACATCAATAGTTTGATAATTGCTTATTTATGGCAAATGCAAACAAGATCTACAAAATAAGCACCTGGATTAATTCTCAAGAGCTGTTGAGTATGATTGGGGCAAATAGCATATACATTATTAATGAGCATTCCAACTATCTTTTCAATCAAGTGTGTTCGTCATTAAATATCCAGTAATTATTTCACATTGCCTTCAAGCTCTGTACGCACCTGTAAAAAAGGTATGTGTGAGATCTGTAAACATGATCAGTGTTGCGTCATGTGGAATGTTGCAGAAGTCATCTATTAAAAAAAAAATAAATAAACGTAAAGGCGATCCCAGTGAGGATCTTTGCGGTGCTCTTTTATTTACTTCAGCATACCCCGATGTTCTTTTTGGCAACTGTATACTGGCGCTGATTGGTTAAATAGCTTTCTATAGAACATAGACAATGCCTCTTTCACGAAATGTGCACCTTTTATGTAAAATAATGTTATCACACACAGAGTGAAAGAGGCTTCTTGATCTAATTTTAGCCAAAAGACATCGAATATACGGTCGAATCTATCACTGTTTGCATATTCTGCTTTGTATACATAGTTACATTCATTCAGAATCATATAGATTAAGGCTTATATATGTAATCTCTTGTAATGAAAATTTACATGTACTCAAGATGTATTGAATTCATTCAGGCTTATGCATGCTCAGATTTACTGTGACCTAGAAGAACTAGAAAAGAATACTTGAGCTAGTTGGTAAAAATTCATTTTGCAAGAACGACAGTGCAACGCCTCCTAGAAAATCAATGCCTGGAATGTCGCTCGTTTTCCCATAGGGAGCTCCCTGCCGCATGTTTCGACCATGCGCCGTGCGAGAGCGCTCGCCTCCGGACAGCCTGGTCACCTGACATCACCAGCGTAGCCAATCGCGTAGCTGGGAGCAGCCGGCCTGCGCGCTGTCCGGACCGCCGTCGAGAGCGTGCGGCGGTAGTTTGATAGCAGACGCCGCCGCCTTGAAATGCGCACGTTGAAACCTACCTGCTCTCTGCAGCAAAATGTTCTAGTAAAACAAACCGACCAGCGCCAAAATAACCAGTGATGTTACTCGCATGATGTAGTTATTCAGGCACAGCAAGCTGTCCGGCAACCTGTCCGGTTTAGCAAGTCGCGGAAACAGTTCGCCGTGTACTGTTGGTCCTGTCGTGCTCGTGGACACACTGGCACTCAAGACGTTTCGCGCAGGGCCCGGCGTCGGTTCGCCGAACACGCTTGGCACTATACCGGGCTTGAGTAAGCGCCTGGTGAAGTCTCTTCAAAAAGTCACTCGCATGGCAGTGGAGACTGCATACGATGCAGTGTTCCTTGATTGTAGCGCTGGGAAAGGCACCTAATATTGCGTGCAGCCACTTCTTACGCAAGGAGCTCTCTGCTGGCACTTCATGAAAAGACACAAGCGGTTGCTTCCATCGGCAACTCGATGAGCAGCACGGCACATAACAGCAACGCATTGCCATTCAAATGAAATGGAGAACTGGCTCCGCAAAGACAGACAGCGAAAAACATCACGCAAACCAACGTAAATCTGCTGCGTTAAGCAGACGAAATTACCGTCATTCGTGTGAACCTTTACTTACTGTTAAAAAAATGACCTTCAAGAAAGTGTACTTTATTTCATATGGCAATTTGTTACCTCGCAACAGCGATAAAAAAAAACGTCTGCATGCAGCAACGCTGACAACCCGCGGTCGGCAAGGTGTCGTCTGCTCGCGAGATGAAGCCACTCGGCTCCCGGTGGCCGCACGTCGGCGTGTTTACGAGGAGCGACCGCCAGTGGCGCTTCGCCTCCGTACCGGTGGGGGAGGGTAAAATCAGAAGGGTAGGGCAGCGCTTTCGCGGCTCACGTTCCAGGCATTGTTTTTCTAGGAGGCGTTGGACAGTGGAACAAGACGAGGACAAAGACTTGCAAACTGTGACCTATCCAGACTCAGTTACACTAACTCAAATCTACTCCTTCAAATGACTTACATCCTATAAAACTAACTGCTGCTCATTCGGACTCCAACTTACGGGTGGCTCTGAGTCCAAGTATGTCAGTTCAAGAGTAGGCTCACTGACTTATGTAACCATGCACCCATTATCATGCTGGCCATATTCTGACAGTGCCTGCAGAGATTAGTACAATATCTCACTCTAGTAGACTTGGCACAAAAATCTATGATCAATGAAAAAAAAACCTCTTTTGCACGTCATAAAATAATCTCACTTGCCTGCACTGGAAGCGCCAGTTCATTTCTATGGACTCGCACTATGAAGCCTATCTTGCAAAGTGACACAGAGCGCTTCATTAGAAAAAGAATCTGCTACACTCACGGCAAAATCGCATACACTAAGATATTTTCTACAGTACCAACCTGGTAAGAATTATAAGGGTTCACCCAATCGAATGAGATGGCTCAGAAATTGTTGAAATGCAACTGCAACACTGAAGAGGAGAAATAGTGTACATACCTTCCCAATGACAGGCAGCTCCACACTTCCCCAAGTGTCCGCTGCCCAGTGGACAAGGCCACTTAGAAAATCCGCTGTCACTACACCGCACACTGCACAAGACAGATACATTTAATTTACAGCCATATAAAAGCAGTGAGAGATAATGGAAAACTGATTTAAGCAGCATACTTGACTACAATGACAGAAATGTAAAATAGGTAAATATTCTTCCAATAATCAAACCTGAGTGCTTCTAGCATCTCCGAGTATGCTTCGTTTGGTGCAGGCTTCCCAAAGCCAGTGAATATGTCAGTGGCACACAACCCACATTCTTTATGTACATAATATGTAACTTCTTGGCGTCTCTATCCCTTATTTGTTTCACCTTATCTTTGTGTGTTGTTGTTTGACATGTGGAAACAGCACATTACAAATCAGTTTAGTCAGTACTTTGTATGTCTATACACCTTTATAATCATGATAATCTTTAGTGATAAAAATAACACATTTCCGAATTGTTCCAAAAGAGAGTGTGGAAGCAAAAAAAGAAGTGATCCTCAGAGTTGGAAAATTTACCAGAACTTTGTCCCTGTTTATAACTGTTTTTAACAGGAGATCTGTATGAAGGTTCAAAGCAGCACACAAAGTTGCAGTTGCTCTCTAGTAGAATCAATGCCCAGCGTTCCTGCATCATTGGGAGCATAAAGAGCAACACTACCAACAAGTCTGATACTGTAGTATGTCCCAATGACAACTAAACATGGCCTTGTTCAGTGCATTGTGCTTTGACAGGAAGAGGATCACAATGGTGGAAAAAACAAGTATAAAATATTTGAGCACAGTAGCCATCCCATTAATTAGACTTTAAAGGGGCTGCAAAAGTCAAAGAAAAAAAAAGTCAAGCAGTAAGAAAAAGCGAAGTGAAGAAATTTTCATTGCATTTTACTTAATCTTAGTAGAAAAAGTTTGAAAACAACTTCTAAGTTCTGCAATTCAATGGCACTATTTTGCTAGAGTTTTGGAGGCAGCGATCCTGTCCAGTGATTAAAGTGTATAGACAAGATTCCTGCTAACAGTGGGCCAAAGACAGGTGGATCCAATCTAGTAAGCCACTGCTTCCAGCCAAGCACATAAGCACATTACTTCTGATATGCCCTCCTAAGAAAGCCTACTTTTTGATACCAGTTGATGTTGTTGGGATGCCAGCCCTGGTGAAAAATAACAAAGATAAATACGATCGGAGAGTTGCAAGCCCCAAAAAGTAACAAATTTTATTCTTTCTCTGGGTGTCTGCAGAGGGCATCACTGCTGCCTTCCATATCTTGTCAGGCACTTTTTCTTTCCCCCTTTGCATGGGCAGAGGAAAAAGCACAACAGGTTGGAGCACTTTTGCAATTGGCTTGGTGGCTCTGGTAACTGTGGCCCAGCTGCCAGCAGCACATAGATGAGTCCACTACAATGGGTTCACTGTTACAAAAATTCTACCACAAGAAGCTTGCTTGAACACAGCTTGACAAAACAAACAGAAGTTGCCAAGTTTAGTGTTAAATCTAATTGGTCCACCATTATTCCTACATTTACAAAAGCAATACAGTGAATTTATGGTTTTTTTACTTCCATCAGTGGATCAAATTGCCATACCAACGTTCAAAATATGGTTTTAAAAGTATGCCAATAAACATATTACGAGTCTTCACGCTTGTATAGTAAAAACCTCAATAATGTGTACCTTATAGGAATGCAGCCAAACTACACACTAAGCACAAAATACAAATCTGTGTGTCCTGACGTGCCATCACTGCCAACAACAGCCAGAACAAAAATAAGTAAGTAAAACTAATGCGATAGTAAACTGTGACAACATCCACCACAGAGCTTTTTCTTTCTTACAAGAAAAAAAAAAAAAAGGCTCGAGTGAAGGTTATCTTGTTTAAAGAGACCCTGAAACAGTTTTGATGATTTAGTACAAACGCATTGAGTCAGTAGTGCGAGTCTTTCTGATATTTAGGAGAATATTATTAACGTTCTATGTTAACTGTGTGATTTACTAGCACAAAGTATTATATATGCGCACTGCTACAGATCAGAACAACTCAACGAAAACAATTTTCAACTGCCCCTGCCCATTGGATGTGCCATGGGCAAGCAACCTCACATGGATGACTGATTTGATAGGCTAGTTCACTGGCCTCGCAAGTCCACTGGCATCATGAGCAACCGGTATTGTCGCGACACCTTATGGCGCAGGTGTGAATGCGTGTCATGAGCGCTACACACAAATCTTGGACGCCATGTCGCAACTGTGGCCTTTGCACCAAGAAGGAAGAGAACACAACAGCCCTGCTGCAACTACCGCTGGTGGTACAGCGGTCACTAGTGTAGACGTAGCTGGTCGGCGGAGTTGTGAAAGAAGGTAGTGTCAGATTGCCCGCAGCTGCCTTGATACAAAGTCCTTTGCATAGTTTATGATGTGATTGATCCGATAATGTTACAGCCTATTGGCAGACATAGCATCAAAAAACTATTTCAGGAACCCTTTAGGACAACCTTGACTCCATCCTTAGCCACAGATTTAATAACGTTGTGGGCATGTGATAGACATGGGGGATAACGGTAAACCTAGATGCTGTGATGGTAGGATTTGTTTACTGCAGTCTTTTATTTCGTTGGCTAAGACTACAGTAACAACTTAGTGTTCCTGTAGCTCTACCTTGAGTACCCCTAAAAAGCTCAACAACATACGAAGCAATCTCAAGAACAACACACGAAGCAACCTTGTTCTAAACATGCATGTCAGTTTGTTGAGTACCGTGCACTGGTTGAGCATGATATCCCACTCCTATTCAATCATTGTTGCATTGGCCAAACAGGGAGACCACCCTCATGAACATGTGGCTTCTGATAATGGGGTGGTTGTTCTGAAGGAGCTGCTTCTAGAAATGTGACACATTTCATCACCACTCAGTATTCCCAGACTGCCATATGATGGACGTGTGATATGAAAAAACATCAAATGCATATTTTCTGTAGCACCAAATTAGTTCAAATTTTGTGAACTTGCTGTGAAATGTGTATGGTTTAACATGCAATGCATAATTAAATCTGCTTAATATTTTTACAGTCTCTTCTCAGAAACATAAATAATGGAAGCTGGAAAAGAGAGTCCTTCAGCACATCTAAAGTGTTGAAGGACACTTAAATATACTAGGTAATATATACCAGGCAGCTTAGCATTTTCAGCTAATGCACAAGAAGAACTGAAAAAAATTTAGCGTGATGCAGCATGCCTGCCAGGTGAGCGGCACCTTGGTACCTACAGTATGTTGCTGTGATCAAGAGTGATGCCGGTAGTGGGGCAAGCATCACACCTCAATAGCGTGCAAAGTGAGACAACAGGAGACACCTTTCTTTGTCCCAGTGCCAGACTGTGATAGCTGTGCTAGTTGCAATTGAGCCATCACCAGGTCGTCTATACCAGTACAAAGGAGGCTATGGCTAAGCACATATATATGCGACCCGTGTACTCCACTCTGGAGGGTATTTGCGGCAAGTGGCAAGTGTAAAAGCTGGCGAAATGGTAGGTTCCTGTTGGTTCTCCTGTGCACTTAGTGCCAAAGGTTGTGTAATTTTAAGTTTTGTAGTCTGTTCAGATAGGGGAAGTATGGCTCCTTCTAAAGCAACACTGACAACTAGGCTAGTTGGTAGAGGTTCATAGTGAAAAAAAAAACAAAAAACGGTGCCACCGAAATTAAGAAAACCACCAAACACAGACAACCCTAAAATCTGTGTCAATATGAATAAAGTTTAGTTGAGAGTTCAGCTGTTGTGCTTGTGTCCTGTGTTTGTGATTGGCTTAATTTTGGTGGTGCCGTTTGTCACGCGAATCCTTCTAAAGCAGCAAAGGAAGTCCACAAACACTACAGATTCTTTTGGCCACAAGTACTTTCTTGATTTTCCCTACATTTTCGTGATACAAATAGCGAGTTTTAGTATATCGGAAACCAGCATATGTAAATATTTAGCATTAGCATTAGTTTTATGGTAAAATCAGGTGCACTTCGTGACCCAAAGTAGCCTTTTAGTATAGAGGAATAGAGTGAAATGCTAATGCAAAGGCATACAGTGCCATCTACACCTTAAAACAACTCTTATTGAATCCTGAGTGTGCCGCGAAGGCGTGCTTATCCAAAGTCATTGTGCTCGTGTATATGTGTTAATGGTTAATTGTTAGCATTGTGTTGACAGGCCCAAAAAACATCCTTTTGTTTCAGAATGCCACCATCGAGTCTCCTTTCTGACCCGTACTGCCTGTCATTTCTAAGTTGGGATGACACAGCAGAATTTTGACTTGGGCTAGTTGGTTCATGCTCTTAAAATTGCAGCGCGACAAAGACGAAGGCAGATGTCTGTGTGATTTATGTGTCTCTTGTCTTCGTCTTCGTTGCACTACAACTTTAAGGGGATGACACAGAAGTGCTTCTGCTTTGGAAACCAGAGCAGCAATGCAGGCAGTTCATGTCCTTGAGGGGAGGCCTCTTTAATATCAAGTATGCCAGACCATACATTTCACCAACAATTCAGCTTTGAGAAGGCAGATTTTCCACTTAATCACCAGTGCCCTGGAGCTTCCGCAACATTTCACAAGCACCCAGGGAGTGTGCATCTCCGGCTATAAGGCGCTACGCATGTGCCTGCGACACTGATCTCCACTAGGAGGTTAGCGTAGATCAGTGGCCTGTGAAGGCTGGCGCTTATCCAAACCACCTTTGTGATCTGCAGGAATACTTCGCCAGACACTGTCGTTCTGAGCATTACAAATGCAGTAACGCACCACATTACTCATGTCAGCTTGACTTTTGGCTGTAGCTTGAAACAGCCATTTATAAATAAATAAATAAATAAATAAATAAATAAATAAATAAATAAATAAATAAATAAATAAAACGGTGACAGTGTCACTATTCAAAGCAGCTACAGCAAATGTAGTGCACTCACACTTTAAGCCTTGTGTGCCGCTTATTGAGAGCGTATCTTGAACATGGCGCCATACAGCCGCCAATACATGGCTGGCAAAGCTTCATTAGCCAAACCTAAAGCAAATGAGAACATTAGCTTCACAATGCAGGCCAACGTCTCGACAGATCTGAAGCAAGCCGCCTCACTTGGAATGACACCGCCATCTTGCCAAACGTATGGGTCCCTTTACGAGCGTTAGCGTTTAACGCTATATTCCGAAAATAGCGTAGGCGTGTAAGGGTTGTGTCTATGTCTGCGTTCTGTGCATGCACGGTGTGTTCCATGGTAACGTTAAAGTTAATGCTAAATCTTTACATTTGCTGCTTTCCGATATACTAAAGCTCGCTAATATATTTCACGTCACGCCGAAACATTTATATCACCGAGGCTTTACTGTGCATTTACACTGCATGTGGCCATGCATCAATAGGAAATTGTTATATGCATGGTATATGCAAACCACTTTCTGAGTAGCGGTGTACTGTGTGTGAGCTCTGCATGCATTACCGTAATGCTCCACGTGCGCAATATGCCGGGAAAACATGGCCAACTGCTTAAAGCGACTGCTGTCGCACTTGAACATATCAAGTGGTCATCCGGCGCTCTGTAGCTATGAACCTTGAATAAAGGCGTGCCATGGCAGTAACTCGTCACGAAAAGCAGCAAGCCATATCACTTGCACCAGTGGACCACCTTACGTTACAGTGTGATGTTTGGTGCTTATATGTTTCCTTTATGGTTGTGGTGGTAGTAATTAGAGGAAGAAAGACACCTATTTCTGCAACCCAATAGGGAGCACGGCGCAGAATCTACAATTTATGCTGCATGCAACACAGTTACACTTTGTGGAGAATATAGGGGAAGGGCAGCAGCCCTCCTCTCTCAAAACTGCCTGCCCGCGATGGCAGAGCACGTAAGGCGCGCACCATGCGCAGCGGTATCCCCCTTTCCTCCGATTCCGAACCGGTTGGCAGACGCCACCATCACGTGCGCGTCAGGAGGCGCGCACGGATTGGACCGACAGTATGACAATGGGGACGCAAGGCGAGATAGGTAGCGCCGACGAGAGAAAGGGACCTTGATGGATGACCGGCGATGACAGCGGACAGCGCGAACGTAAAATGGATCTGCATTGTTGTCTCGCTATTGGGCGCGAGGGCCACCACTGGAGGGGCTGGCGCTGCGGTCGTTCTGACGTGCAAAGTTGGATCACGTGACCCCACGATCCCACCTCGCGCCGAGCCTCCTCCGAAGCGGACGGTTCACGCATTTCACGCGCGCTTCAACAGCCATTCGCCAGCGGTTTTATCTACAAACATCGTCGATTCGCGTTTATTTCACGTTCGCGGACACCTAGCGACCACAAAAGCTGAAAAGTGCGCTCGGAGTTATTGGAAACTTGGTATTTTCTAAAAAACGTCGTCTGCAAAATGAACCCAGCCAGTATCACTTCTTCCCCTTTTACACCCAGGCCATTAACCAGGCTAACATCTCCGGATTCATCAATAAAATATTCTCTCTCTCTCTCTCTCTCTCCCCTTTTACACTGCAGACGACGACGTGGCCAGCTTAAACATAGATTCTCCTCCTATCAGCAGCTGCTGGGTGTCATACGGCTTATCGATGAAGGTGTAGATGCTGGACACTGATAGTTTCACTGAATCATTTAGACCACAATAAGTTACACCTTGCAGCGTACTAGTGCAAAGGGACTCCGGAACGTTTTTCGGAGTGTGTGTGTGCGGGGGGGGGGGGGGGCATTTATTGTCGTCTTTGCATGTTGTGTTGATTATTTTTGTTCTCAGTATTTGTCGATTCTAATTTATTTAAAATGCATATTATGTATTATTATTTACTATAATATTAATGAAATCAATTATTGTTTTAATTCATTTTAGCCGTTTAATATTTTACATATTTGCATCATCGCTTATTTCACATTGGTATACATTTCAAAATGTTTGGGACTTTCGGAAGTACTGAAAACTTGCGGCACACCGCGCAACCCACGTGGTTGTGTGATCCAGTGTTTTGGAAAGCACTGCACCACAGAACCACCAGCTTAATTGATTGACTGATTTGTGGCGTTTAACGTACGTTAAAAACCAGCTTTGATTATGAGAGACGCCGTGTTGGAGGAATCCGGAAATTTCGACCACCTGGGGTTTTTTTTAACTACCACCAGATTGAAAATTCTTGTCAAAAACTTTTATTTCCGCGGAAACGGTTGGAAAGTGGGAGGGGGGGGCCGAGCCCCCTCTAGAAAAATGGTAGGGGGGCGACCGCCCCCCCTCCCCCCGTTCCGGAGTCTCTGCTAGTGCATTCAAATGAGTAAACTAATACGTCCGGTCTTACGCTGTATTTTCGATCGCTATTGGCCCCTTCGTGCAAAATACGGACGGGAGTCATTCGTCGAAAAATGCAGCCATGAACTGGTTCGACAGCGATCGAAAATCGCCGTGTGACGACCGTGTTGAATACGCGGGAAAAATAAGCAACAGAAAGAGAAGCAACGGACAACTGTGCTCCAGGCTAGTGTCCTTGGGGTCATACTGGCGAGAATTTAAATTGTGATCAAGCCATAGCGTCCTAAGGTGAACCCCCTGTTCGAAAATAACAAGGTTTAATGAGGCGCGCATGTGCGTATGTCGTGTGTACACCTTAAATCATGTGAGAAAGGTCGACGTCGCAATTGAATGCAGCTCTATGCCTGCTGCTTTCCGCAAAAATGAAGGAACCACTCGCATCGCGCTGCATAGGGGTATGCGTGTTCAGCATGAATACAAATTTGCTAATTCGATTTCTTCTTGTCAACGGCGGTCCCTTTGTTGATGCAAACATACAATGAATGGATTGCATGAGAAACACGTCGCACGCCTTTCTTGCGGCCAAAAGCTATGTGTATTTACCGCAACCACGCACTAAAACCATCTGATGCTTACCTTTCATTCATTTTCATTCATCAAAATGCTATCTCACCTAAAAAAACCAGCGGACTCCGCATGCGCGGTATCCTCGCCGGTGACCATAGCAGACGACAACAGCAGTCGACGCGGTGTCTAAAGCTTTGTAATGAACCTATTCTTTTTCCGGAAGAGTTAATTACCTTGTTGAAGAATCAATAACGTAGCCACAACAGTATTTTACAGATATCGTCTAGCTGAAATAAACGGCAACAACAATAAAAAGGCGATGCGCAAAGCAGCTCCGGGCTGAGCAAGGCAGTGCTGTCGGAGCAATCCAACTTTGCGCGTCACACCGGTTCTCCCGCGTGGCGGCGCCACGGTATGTCCTCGCTCCCAATACCGATTTTGGTACATACAAAGTTAATGAAACGGCCGCAAGAGCAGCAGGACTGTGGTATGTAAACCAAGCCGCTCATGACACGCATGTCATTATTCTAATGTTATGACCTGTCATTTACGTTCGTCATGCAGTCGTGTTGTGCCATAGCAATTTTGGTATACATCCCATTAATAAAATGCGTGGCATGTAAATCATGCCGGTCATTACATGCATGTCATGATTTTCATGTTATGACCTGTCATTTATGATCGTCGTGCAGTCTTGTTGTGCCATAGCAATTTTGGTATACATCCCATTAACGAAACGCGTCATGCATGTCATGATTTTCATGTCATGACCTGTCATTTATGTTCGTCATGCAGTCCATGTTGTGCCATACCAATTTTCGTATACGTCCCATTAACGAAACAGCCAGGAGAGCACAAAGTCGTAGGATGGATGGATGGATGGATGGATGGATGGACGGACGGACGGACGGATGCGCTCAAAGTCGTCGAAGTTCTCTAAGAAATGCTTCGCATTTAAAAAAAGCAGCAGTTCGCAACAAGGGCCGAAGGACCGCTCGCGCCAGTGTTACTCTGCCAGCCAATCACAGATGCAAACGAACTCGTCATCATGAGGCCTTTTTAGAATGGTGCCGTGATTATGCCTTCGGCACCTGCGGAGCGTCTGCTCTTCTTGAGTCCTTTCATCGGTATAAGCCACGATGTGCATGAGAAGCATGGACAAAAATCTGTGGAGCCTCAGTGTTTCCATCTACAAAAGGACGCGCTACAGTTCATTACGCTTCTGAGTCCGTCTTACGCGTGAAACTTCACTGAACCAATGACTGAACTGAGTTGAAAAACTCGGGTGGCGGACCTTCTGACGCGCCGGGCTTTTGCATTTTTGCAAGCGCTTGATTTCTGCTCAATAAAGAATGCTTCTTTTCATGTTCCACTCTAATAAACGAATGAAGACATACAAAGTTATACACCTATTCACTATTGTTGCCACCCTCTCTTTATTTTGGTAACATGGAAAGTTCAAAGAAGGAACTATTTAAGGCTTCGCGGAGGTATAGTGGCTGGCGGTTATAAGGGCGTGGGAGTGGCTTCACTGCAGACTTGCGTTGTATCCGACTATATCATAGCATTTTTATAAAAGACTAATATTGTCTAAAACAAAAAAGCACTCTGTAATGCCATGCATGTCATGAACATCCATGTTGTGGCCAGCCATTTTGGTTTTTCATAAGCACAAATCATGCGATGCATATTCTGGTATATAGAAAGGTAATGGAACAACTTGATGTAGTGTCGTGGCGAGCAACAGGTTAATCCTCGTTGCTAAAGGTGCAGTGTTGGTGGCGGCCAACGGCGAGGGCCCGTAAATGGACAGAGGCTCAACAGGCGCTGGCCGGCCTTTTCAAAGATGTAGTTGTCTCGAACCTGTGAGCTCGCAACTTCATGGATAATCTGGTCCCGTACTCGTTCATCAAATGTGAGCCCGAAACGGCACTGTACAGTTTTTTTCTTCATACTCTAGAAACTATTCACCCGGAAGCTTTTTCCTTCCCGTAAATTCATGGTGTTCTTCCAAAATATTCGTTGCTGCATCTCGCCTGGCTTTGTAGGTAGATGCTCGTTTCTCTCTCCAGTGTTGGCCGGCTGGGGCCTGTCAAGCCTTTGTCCGCTTGCGGGCCCTTGCCGTTGGCTGCCGCCGACACTACACTGTCATAGCGTCACAATGACACCTTGCCATTTAGTTCCTGATGTACTGTGACATGCATGTCATGATATTCATGTCATTACCTATTGTTTATGCTTGTCATATACTTATGTCACAATCTGCCAACTGTCAAATACATTAAGCAAAGGCTATGGCCACAAGGGCACCAAGTTATAGGCGGCTAGATAGCATATAGATAGATACGTTGAAAATTTGTTTGGTGGCATTTAAATGTTCCATTTTTATGGCCTGTGTGTTCAAAAGCTGAGCATGCGATTTTTGTTAGTGAATTTGTGTAAACAACAGGGGATGATGACATTATGATCTTCTCCTTTGCACTGCATTGTGTGGGGGCACCTCACAGTTTTGGTGTGATGGACAAAAAATATGATTGGAAAGATAAGAAACCAATCAAGTAGACAAATTCCTCACCACTTCTAAGCCCAAGACGTGCTTTCCTCACTTCTCACTGATCACCATTATGATGGAGGTTGCTGCCAGAGGACGTGTGCTTCCACAAAGTCGAGCGGCTCAGGAAAGGTGGCGCCATTTGGTTGATGGGTGCCCAGATTACAGCACCAGAGCACCATCCGCCAGGGGCTTTACCATCTGTTAGAGTTATTGTATATGCTCCCCTTGGGAGAACAGATACTGCAACTCTACTGGATGGATGGATGGATGCTATGAGCGTCCCCTTTTAACGGGGCGGTGACATGTGCGCCACCAGGCTCGTAAGAAGATTTAAGAACTTTTCTTTTTTTTTCTCTCTCTCTCTAAATTTTCCTCATGCCTTTGAAATCTACTTCAATCAAATCGATCATACTATAGCAAAAATGGAAATTCATAGCCCAGTTCCCTGCCCCTTATGGCAGAAAGTCCATATTTTTCCCTATAATTATTTTTGTCCGTTCTCTCTAGTTTTCTGCCACCAGTATTCTAACCGTCTCTTACTTATTTCAATCGCGGCTATGTTCAGCTTCCCGTTGTTCGCCCTAAAACCCAAGGCTTCTACTATCTGTAAATCTGGAGCACCATCTGTCGATGAAAATGTCATGTCTGGCACAGCCTCAGACTCAAAGGGGACGTCCATTGTCATGTCTGGCGTAGCCTCAGACACAAAGGGGGCATGCGGGAAGGCGGCTTGAACAAATACCCGCGGAACCAGACGCAGAGCCAAGGCCAGAGAGAGTGCTCCTCTTTCTTGGTCTCGCTTAAATAGGCAGTCAGTAGGGTGAGGGTAGTGCACCTTAACGCTGGGTCTATGGGTAAAGCCCCTCCAAGGAAAGTAGCGCCAACCACTTCTCTCCCCCTCCTAAATTCTCCGCCTCCCTCTCCCGCCCGGTGCCGTCTCGATGGTGTCGCCGCCTATGAAGGACCTCCCACAGCAGACGACGGCTGACGCGCTATCGGTGGAAATACGCGGAAAAGTTCGTTGGAGCCCTGCGGAGCACTTCTTAGGTGCGGAATTTCATGCTTCAGTCAGTAAATGGCGTTAATAATGTAATGTTTAAATCGCGCGAAAAAGAATAAAAAACTACAATTATTTAAGACGTAAAAGGTCCGCTCGTACAGGGTGTGTGTTGGTATACGGCGCATGCACGCGGTGTAAACAAGCGCGACTTTACGCGTGATTACGAAGGTTCCAGGTTTCCAGTGCGTGAATTTATGTGAACGTGCTGATTCGTAGGATACAGAATACCCTCGCTCGGCTGGAGTGTGAAATATTCCAGCCGTCTTGGCTGACCAATGTTTATCAAACAGGTCGCTTTTTCGCGCTGTTTGGATGATGCACGAGTGCTGGAGCGCTCAAAGTGCGCGTTAGACGCTCCCCAGGTGACCTGTGTTACCCACAAACATATATTACGACCTCCCTAATAGCGAGATCACTTCAAGACGTTAAAAAGGTTAAACACAACACACTAAATCAACACATGCGGGAGTACATTGACGCTAAACGACTTCAATCGGTGCTAACTTCTGGTCGACGTGAACACATGGCCCTAATAAAGTTGCTTTGAAGTCACAGGCCAGCGCAAGATGCGAGCACTGTGTTGTGACCGCCGCCTGAGCGGGGATGCGAGCGAGAGACAGACGCCACTCCGATGTAGCCACGTACCCAAAAAGCACCGTGTTTGTTGTTGTTTTGTGGGGTTTTACGTCCTAAAACCAGTTCTGATTATGAGAGATGCCCTAGTGGAGGGCTCCGGAAATTTTGACCACCTGGGGTTCTTTAACGTGCACTGACATCTCACAACACACGGGCCTCAACATTTCGCTTCCATCGAAATGCAGCCACCGCAGCCGGGATTCGATCCCGCGACCCACGGATCAGCAGCCGAGTACCTTAGCCACTAGACCACCGTGGCGGGGCGCCCCGTGTTTATTATAAAAGACAGCCGTTTTTATCCTTTTTTCCTCAGTGATGTCACAGCCTGTGCACACGAGTGCTTGGTCAGATCGCAGATAACCGATAACACTACACACTGTCGACGCAAAACAACGCCACAGAATAAAGTGAGCCCATTCTAAGAAAAGTGAACTTCAGGTGTTAAAACCACACGCAGCATCGCCAGGCTAGCCGCACGCACCTTCGGCGCAGCACTACCTATGAAGCAGAGAGAAAGTGCATCAGCTGAAGCGTACTAAAGAACCAAGCACAGCACAGGGTCATGAAATGTGGGACTTACTTTACAAAGCCTTGCGCTTTCTGCAACCTCCTTGAAGTCAGTACGCCCGATCCTGTCGATTTACACTTTTCTTCTTTATGCGTCGCCGTTTGTCGGAATGCGAAAAAAAGAAACTTAAAAAGCCTTTCCCGTAACCTTGTCCACGGCCGCTCGATTAGCAATGTGCGTTTTTATCGAGCGGCCGTTCCTTGTCGCTTGCGGCAAGCGAATTCGCAGCAGCACGGCCATAGAATACAGCTGTCCTCCTTAACACGTTCCCACTAACATTGTAACCCAATAACACACATACTCAATCCGTTTGCGAGCACAACACCGTCGTCGCGCAGGTCCGAAAATGGAGACCGGAGCGCGGTAGAAAGAAAAAAATATAGAAAAAAAAATACGAAGGAGTGCTCGTCTTCTTCCACGTGACACGAATCGGCCAATGGGGGAGCGGAGGAGGTCCGGACGCAGCAGGTGGCTGGGAGCAAACGCCGGGAAGAGCGCTATGGAGAAAACACGACCTCCTCTATAAAAGGGCGATCTGCTCATACCGGCTCCGGAGAAAATGACAATGAATGGCGCTACTTTTAAAAAATAGAGGGGCTTTATCTATGGGCACAGCGTAGCGCCCCCTACAGGCCGGTCTACAGCGGTTAAAAACGAAACCGAACCCAATACACAACAGAAATAATCCTGCAAGCCCAGTCCACCATCTTTTGTTGCACGTGGGAAAGTCAGCTGCAAATGGCATCTAAGAACATCGGTCCTCCAGCTTACGCTGCCACTGTCCTGCGGTTCCGCGCAGGCCTGGCTCTTTTTCCTGTGCCTATAAGGTGACTTCCTTATGACAAAAGCTAGACTTAGCGCATGGTCCATGACAGAACTTCCGCATGCTCATTTTTAACAGCCGGATGTCACGCATGCGAGAGAGCGTGATTCAATCGGCCTTTGCTGTCATACTGCTGCTCACGCACGAAAATGGTTCTCGGCTGTTTATGCCTAGTGATTAACTTGGAAAGCTCCGCCAGTTCTATTCTGTCTGTCGGGTTAGAAAAGAGACTCTGATGCTTTGGAGTTTCATAACCATATCTTTCATCTCCCGTGAAAGCTTACTAGCTTCCTATCTTCTATTGCACGCTCTGTGATACTGAGTGTAAGGTTCATTTCTTGAAAACTAAGGTCGGATTCCTCAGTTAAAGCCAATGTAGGCACTGATCGTAGGATGCATTGTCCATTTGTACTATCTCTTCCGGTACTCCATCCAAACGCCCTTCAGTGCTTTCTACTCACCAGCGTGCCGACTCTTACTGCAATGGCATCATCAGTCGGCTTACAGGTGTTTCATTCCCGCCAAATGCAAGGCTACGAAAACAGCTCAAACTATTCAAGTTCAAAGATGACGTACTGTATAGCTATATTTTTCACCCGGAGGGCCATCGATGGGTTCCAGTTGTACCGCGGTCTCTTCGCGCTGAAGTTTTGGAGGCTTCACACGACGACCCTACCTCGGGCCACTTCAAGACCCACGAACGCATATGGAGCCGATTCTTCTGGCCAGCTCTTTCCACGAGCATCGCTAAATATATTGCCTCGTGCGCGCTTTGCCAACACCGCAAGCGGCCTACTACTGCTCCGGTCGGAACTCTCCAACCACTTCCTTGTCCAGCAGAACCGTTTTCCGTCGTTGGAATTGACTTTTTCGGACCTCTCCCAACTACTACTATCAGCAACCGATGGATCATCACTGCTGTCGACCATTTGACCCGGTATGCTCAAACAGCCGCAGTCCCCTCAGCCGCGGCTTCGGAGGCAGCAAGCTTCTTCTTAAAAGCCATTTACCTGCGCCATGGGGCCCCTCGCGTACTTTTGAGTGACCGAGGCAAGGCATTTATTTCAAGCACACTTCACGAAGTTCTTCAAGCCTCCGACACCGTACATAAAACAACGTCCAGTTACCACCCTCAAACAAATGGTCTAACGGAGCGCTTTCACCGCACCCTGTGCGACATGTTGTCTATGTATATCCAACCTGACCATCGTAACTGGGATGCCATTCTCCCATTTGTCACATTTGCATACAACACCGCTGTTCAACGTACTACAGGATACTCTCCGTTTTTCTTGGTATAAGGCCGTCACCCAACCTCATCACTCGACGTTTCATTTTTCTCTGGCCCCGTCAACCCTTCACCATTTATTTGCGACCAGTTTGTGTTTCGCCTTGCCCAATGCCGCCGTCGCGCCCGGATGAACACCGAAGCTAGCCAAGAAGACCGCAAACGTCGCTACGATGCCGCTCACCGTGTTGCCGTCTACCGACCAGGTGACGATGTACTATTGTGGACTCCCGCACGCACACCTGGTTCATGTGAAAAGCTCGAGTCTCGTTATATTGGCCCCTACAAAGTTATCGAACAGACCTCGCCTGTGAACTACCGCGTTACACCTGGTCATGCTACCACTGACCGACGCTGCCGCGGAACAGAAATCGTGCATGTTTCCCGCCTTAAACCCTTTCATCTGCGTTCCACTGTCTAACTCGCGGCCAGGTTGGCCGCTTCCGTCCACGGGGGAATTAGTGTAGGCACTGATTCGGACTTCATCTTCATCACCTGTACAAAACCATCATCAGTCATTGTCTTGTGTGTCTTCTTCATCGGCGCCATCTTGGCTTCACGGAATAAAGCGTTACCTGAACCGTGGCATTTCACCAAATATGAGTTCTCCAGCGCAATCCTAGATTCCTCGAATTCCGTCTCACCGCTAACTCATTGTTCTTTCCTTAAGTCTTGCCTAATTCGAGATCTTACCATCATAGGTCTCATCTTCCCGAGTACCGGGGCGCTGCGAGCGCGCGATGGCGTAGGCTGTGCTGCGCTTCGGCTCCGCCGATTTTCGGCTGAAAGCATGTGCAACTTCACTGTACCTCGTCAAGACCAACTCAGAGGCAACACGTGGATATCAGTATCATCCAGGCGGGCTGGTTTTTAACAACTTTACGGTCGATTATCATCCGACCACGTGGGCGACGCCGACGCCCGGCTGTGTGAGACCGGCTTTCCGAGGCAACATGGCAGCTTCTATGCTCACCCAGCGTAGATACGACCCACATGCCATGGCGTGGGAGACGATTACGACTTCTGAAAAGCCAAATTCTGCTTCTTCACCGAGATTTAGGAGTCAAGCTCTCAACGACGCGGCTGAACGCCGCTTGCAAGCCAACGCCAAGAAGTTGGCGTCTACCACGGACTCGGCGTCCGGCACGCTGACCGACAAGACAGAGCATCCCGCCTTGCGCGCTGCGGGACGCAACGGCAAGGTTGTCACCAAACGGAAGCCTCGCCCGTTCCCAAAACCGAATCCAAAGGACTATGTAGTAGTCGTAAAACCGCGTGAGAGCATCTCTTTGCATGAAGCTTTCTCAAAGAACAGGTACGGAACGGCGTTCAAGGCGTACCTCGGGCCCGAGCGCGCAGAGTCTTTGACTGTCCTTCCCTCTAGAGAGCAAAATCTGATCGTCATTCACACCCCGCATCCCGATACGGCAGACAAAGTCATCGGGAATTTCGCGGTAAACACCGAGCGGGGACAAGTCCTGCTGCACGGATACCTGCGACAAGATGGAGGCAACGTCTGCTATGGAGTCATCGCAGTCAGCAATGCCGACACGACGGAGACGCTCCGTGAGAGCGTATGCTGGAGATCGGGAACCATCGTCGAGGTGCGTAAATTTGGCACATCGAACAAGGCGCGTGTAACCTTTGCCGGCAAGGACAAGCCGCGCTTTGTTCACTATGACACAATGCTAACCCCCTTCCAACCTTAATATCGCACGATCCCGGCCTGCGACAAGTGCGGTTTCGTCGGCCATCGAAAGGACACTTGTCCCAACCCAAGACCGGATACGTGTGGCCTTTGTTCACAGCAGGTTCCGCTTGTGGAGGAGGGGGTGCGGGCCCCTCATGAATGTGTACTCGTGTGTTCTGTGTGTGGCGGAGCACATGCCACAAACTCACGTGCATGTACGGCCAAGTACCGTAAAAGATGGCCGCCAAGCAGGGCGGAAAATCCAAGAGGGCGACCAAGAAACGCCGCCAGCTTCAGGCTCCCAGTGAGCCATCATGCCGGGACGTCACCATGGATGGATGGATGGATGGATGCTATGAGCGTCCCATTTGTAACGGGGCGGTGATATGTGCGCCACCAGGCTCGTAAAAAATTTTAAGAACTTTTCCTTTTTTTTTCTTCTCTCTTTCAGTTGTCCTCATGCCAAAACAGACAAGCCAGGTACCCCTACCGGAGGAGTTGGGAAGCAGTCGTCGACGCCACCGCCACCGCACGGCGGAACTGGGGAGCAGCCGACATCGAAACCAAGCGGCGAGGCCGGGTCATGGGCGAAGGCCAACAAAAATGTAAACCAGGTGAGTGGCACGGGCAGGGCTGCCTCCTCGTTCCCCCTGTCCGTCCCTCTTCGGTGCGCAACGCCGAGAAAAATATTATTTCCAACCTTCAAGCACAAATTGAAGCGCTGCAGAAAAAGACTAGCAGCAGCCGAGGCAAAACAGGCTCAAATCGTCTTCGATTCCCCTCTTCCCGCAGCAGAGGCAATCGAAAGTGAGACGGGGGCGCCGGCGACGGACGCGGTAGCTGCCTTCGAGGCTCGTATGAACTGAGGTCCGTCTGGACAGCCGCATCACCGTCCTCGAAAACCAAATCTCGGCGGCCGTAAATGCCGCGATCGCTAAAATGACAGAGGCCATCCCCATCCTCATAGCCCAAGTCGCCCGTTTCAACAAACGCGCCCGCCCCATTAAGGATGTGTCTGGCTAGTACCTTAAAACATCTCGACGACAGATTGAATTTGCGGATGATGACAGCTGCTCCCTCTCCGGAGTTGACGACACCCCCCTCCCCGCGAGTGCTGGCTCAGGAGCGCCGCCACCACTACCATCAGTTATGTTGAATTCCAATGGCAGATCGCGAGCGCTCAGCCGGATCGCGAACGGAGCGCGCCGCTCCGAGCAAGATCGCTCTCGTCAAATCTGCCATTGGAGTGCATTCGCTCCCGCGGGAGCACTTGAGGTCTATTCGATTCAGCCAAGGTTCCCTGCACCTTCTGCACCTTTTCGCGGTGCGCTGCACCACCGTCCTCGATTCCTCGCGGTACAGCAGCGCCCGCTGCACCTCCGTCCTCGATTGTGGCGGGGTGCAGCTAAGGTGCCGCCGCGGTGCCGTGCACCTTTGAACCTCCCAGCTTGTGGGTGCAGCGTTTTGGTGCAGCCTCGCTAGCCCGTCAAGCGACGCGTGCAGACGACGGCGTCGGCTAGTCTAATGGAGATGGTTAGGACGTACGCCGCGACGAAATCACAGGAAGTAATCCTGTGAAAGTGATAAATGTTTGACATTTTTCTCTGAACACGTGCACGATAACGGCTTGTTTTCACGTTCACTTTTTTTCTTCTCACAAATGGTAGGATGCAGATTGTACCGTCGTTCGTGTCGGCAAATGCGTGGATGCGCATAATATAAATGTCGCGTCTTGTTTCGTGCTCCCGAACGCAGGTTTTTTTGTAGCGCATATCACCATCCATAGTTGTAGCGAGCACAAGCAGGCTGCTTAAAACAATAACTCCTTGAGCTGGCCCTGCAGCAGACGACAGGCCGCACCTCAACGTTCGATTCACACATTTGGGCGGCGGGGCCGGTGCTCCCATCTGCACCGCGAAAACGGGTGCTGGGAACTGCTGCACCGGGTGTCGACACCACCTGCACCTTTTTGTGCATGGTTCCGTGCACCTTTTCTGAATCGAACAGACCTTTCGTACGCGGAAATCTAACGAGGGCGCTAGCGTAGAGGGGACCCGGATGATCCCAGCATTCCGTGCGCTTTGTTTCTTCCGGTATTTGCGCGAGTGTTGCACGTTCTGGTGCTCTTCCAGGCCGGTATGATGGCCTGGAACCAGATGAAAGTCAGCACATGAGTTTCTGCACACTTTGCAGGCATTCCACCATGGCTGCTTGACGGGCATATACGTGAAGCAGCAAATCCCGCAACTAGTTGCTCTGCTACACGCCGCGACAAACGGAAGAACTAGAGGAAAACAGTATTTCAGATAACTCCCTTTTTTTCCGCTCTAGAGGCACCAGAGTTGTGCCGTACCTCATCGCCCGAATATCACCGAACGACGTCCTCGACGAAGCCAGTCACTTTAGGCCTCTTGGCAGGCAGGCGGAAAATGGTGTCGAATGCCCGTTTGTACACAGCAACCTCACACTCGCCGTCTGTGTCCGAAGGATCCTCACTGGATTCGGCACTTGTGCTGTCCTACTCCAAACTCTCTAGCAGAAACAGCATGAGCGCACGGCGGGAAGTGCTTTCCTGTCGTCCATGGCGGCCCACGACTGTTAAAACAGCCGGCCGTGACGGGAAGAGAGCCGGGCAGAAGCGGGCGCACAATTAAATGACGTCACGCGGACTTCCGGCCAAATCCGCCCATCCGGAATCCGCGGCTGCTCCCGATCTACCATTGGAATACAAAATTCATGCTCCCAATCTGCCATTGGAATGTAACTGCTCCGTACAGAGCAGAAAAACTTGACCTGGATTGGAATTCAACATCAACTTCACCGACAATGGTGGGCACGTACCCCTAGACTTCGGAAATCTCCGCGACACAATTCGGCCAACCCCATCCAAATCACCCAGTGGAACTGTCGGGGCTTTAAGGCACGCACCAAGCGCGCCAACCTCCGACTTTTCCTCACAACATTTGAAAACCTTCCTGCGGTGGTAGCCCTCCAGGAGCCAGGGAGTGCTGACACGCTCACGAATTATACTACGTTTCAGTAGGACCCCTTGTCCTGCATCTGCGTCCACTAAAATTACACGGCCAGCCTAGTTGACCTCGAGCTTAAGCCAGTATTCTCGTATGTGATGGTGACACTTCTTCCGCTACGCAAACAGGACTCGCCACTACACGTGCTAAATATCTATTGCTCGCCGAGATTAGCAAACATAACATTCGCAGACAGGCTGCGGGCAGGGACCCCCTGGTGATCGTAGGTGACTTTAACGCCCCCAGCACACTTTGTGGGTATGTGCGTGAAAAGAAACGTGGGCGTAAATTGGCGGAACTTATGTCCACGCTGGGCCTAACTCTCCACACCGACCCTGCCTACCCAACATCGCGTAGGTAACTCCGTGACCCGGGACACGTGTCCGGACCTTACCCTCACCAAAAACATTCAGTATGCGGAATGGGTCAACACCGAGGAAACACTTGGAAGCGACCACTGTATTGTAGCGAAACGTCGGGGCCGTTCATGTTAGACGCATCGGAAGGTCAGAAAGACGAAGAGGCGTGGGAGCCACTCCGCGCAGGCAAGGGATGAGGAGTCGACACGGTGAATCGGGAGAGCACTCATTGGGGGGTTTATTTAGTTAAGACATCTTGAAGTTGTAAAACACACAGGGCAAAAATTATACAACAGAGAAAATGATATCATACCCCGTCGGCCTGCCGGACTGCTCCTCTGGTGATGCCGAGCGTCATGGTCCCCAAGTTCGCTTTCCCAAAAAGGCCAGTGTCGCCGCTTAAATAACGCTTTTTTCAGCGCCCACGGCAACAGGAACGTCTCCGAGCCCCACTGCCTCCCACCAATAGGAAACCGGCTTCCACGGACAAGTCAGGCAGGTCGACGGTAACAATGTTCTACGAGCTTTTACGATCGCGTGCATCCGGCCTCGCCACAAAACCAATACAAACAACGCTTTCCAGAAACTGGCCGCGGCGCGCACACATGCTCTTCGTTCTCGGTGTCCCGTCTCCTGGAAGGCTCCCTGCGGTGTGCGAGCTCGTTTACTAGAGCACCCTTGTACAAAAGCAGTCGGAAAAGAAGAAAATAACAAGAGAACATTCTACGAGACGCGGTCCTCGCGACAGTATACTCAACATCACAATTCGCACCCATCCCTTGGCACCCATCCCTACAGAGAGGCAATTACCCGATTGGATTAAATTTCGACAACTATACACCAATTCAACCTCCATTGAGCAGCAGTCCCACGCTTGGTCCCAGCAATTGGTTTCCGCCCTTCACTCCACAGAAACGCAGGTCCACCTCTCGGAGCCGACTCCGGAGGTCGATAACCACCTCCTTCACCTTTGGGAGGCCCGGCAAAGCCTCGTCCGCCGATGGCGCCGGCAAAAACACAATAGGCAACTCAAGATTCGCATCGCCGAGCTCACCCAGCGAGCGGCTGAGTACGCGGCCCAGCTCGCCGACTCTAACTGGGTGGACCGGTGCAACACGGCCGCTCGACAAATGTCGAGCAGGAGTACCTGGCGCCTCTTCCGCGCCTTGATCGATCCGACCCAAACTCGAACAGAGACACAAAAGCATCTCCAACGAGCGAATGACAGTTTCGATGGAGACACGGCAAAATTGGCATGTAAACTCCGAGACCAATACCTATGCACACAGCAGGACCCCCGAGGGCCCGCGTACTCGTATGCAGGCACCGAGAACGCGGAGCTGGATCAACCGTTCCAGATGCATCTGAAGGCGGCCCTAGCAAAAATGAGGCGTGGAACAGCACCGGGAAGGGATAAAATCACAGTGAAATTACTTGCCAATCTTCCTGACTCGGCCTACACCGTCCTCCTTGCTTACATAAACTCCATTTGGCTCGGGGAAACACCGCTGCCAATTGAGTGGAAGACCGCCCTGGTCACCTTCATATCCAAAGCGGGCAAAGCCATTACCACGGACAACCTCCGCCCCATCTCCCTTACTTCTTGTGTGGGAAAATTAATGGAGACGATGGTACGCGACAGGCAGAGTTCTTCAATCATACCAGTTACCAAACTCCCCATAGGCCCCATGTATCACAATCCGGACACGCCAAGTGCCAAAGCTGCGGATGTTAGCAGATTGTCGCGCCATCTGTCGACACAAAAACCAACTAATACATGGCAGGTTAGTGTGTTTTGTGTTACGTAGCACAGAAAGCTCCGCCGCGTCAATGGAGCGAACCTTATGCAAACGATGTTGCGCACACAGAACATCCGTCAATTTCACCGTGGTTCTGGCGGCACTGGTGTCTTCTGCAGAGCAAGGAAATTCACTGACCTTGTGCCGTCGCTTCTGCTTCTGCACGAACGCTGAGGGTTCACGAAGCGTTTTGTCCGTGCTAACTCCTCTCACGAAAGAAGCAGGGAATCGTCTGTTCGGCTGCCGAGGCCGCATGGTGAAAGAACAAGAAAGAACAGCGGATGATTTTCGGTGAACAATTATTCTTTTCTTTCGTCTTTGAATGTAGATGTGTCATTGGGAATCCAGCACAAAGCGCGCACCAGTGGAATTCAGTTCCCATGGCTGCAGCATCGATGTGTCAACACAGCAGGAGAAGGCCTTTAATGAAGAGCGTGTCGTCTGGAAGCGAAAAAGCGTATGGTGCAAGTCGACGACCCAAGTGCAGGCGAATTGCAATGTAAGGCGTCTCTATCTCTCGCTCCTTTCTTTTGCCCGTCTTTAGCCGCGTGACAAGAGAGCCATTAGCAACTGTTACGGTGCTCCAACGTTCGTGGCCGCCACTTCAGTCATGCAATAAACATCGCCTCCGAGATCCAATGAGTATAGTGTTTCCAGTTACGGCTCCCAGATGGGGCGACAGTCTGCTAACCTCCGCCGATTTGGCCGTCAGCTTGTCCAGATTTCCAAACGCAGTTTGGCAATAGACCTTTTTCAAGCACCGCAGCGCCACCCGTGGGCGCGCAAGTGCTTCTGGGAAATGTGTGTACATCCAGCCGCCCAGCAGAGCGAAGCCCAGCCTTTCCAAGCGCGTCTTTCGCTCCGAGTGATTGACATGGGAGTGAGGCTAAACGCATTTTTTGTGTGTTTTCTTTTGTAAGCAGGCGCACAGCTGCACGGGACAATGAAAAAGGAGGGGAGCAAGGGGGTCATTCGCGGGGGTCGGACTGGTCGTACGGGGTGTGCGCTGGCATGTCTCGTCAACGTAGTTCCCGGAGTCTCGGCAGTGCACGTGCGTTTGCGAGTGACCATGTGCTTGTATCTCCACTCCGCGTGTGCGGGGAACACCGAGGTGTGGATGCTGTATTCCTGTGTACGTGTTTGTGCAATGTGTACGTGTTTCTGCAATGCCGTGCGTAGGACCACACGGCATTGCAGTGTGGTCCTACGCAGGCAACTGCAAAATAGCGATGTGTTTGCGACGACGAAGTAGACAAACGGGCAGTGTGTGCTAAACGAACGAACTGTGCGCAGTGCGTGAACGAAGTCTGTTGCGGATATCTCTTTCTAGGTACTGTAATTCATTGTTTTCTGATTAAACGGGTATGGTTTTCCATTTACCGCGCGGGTTATTACGGCTCATTTTGGTACCCCTTCGTGCTTGGTGCGTGTACTTTTCTTCTGTCCCGCTGGGCTCTGTTCCCGCTACTCGTTACTGTCGCTTGGTTCCCTTTTCAATAAAACTTCACTTTAGTAAAACCACATTTTGTTGACAGTGGTCCTTGATGTATGCTAGCTCCGCCGACGTGCCATGTCCAGCTGTGTCGGTCCAGCTGTGTCGGCGCACATGCGATCGCGTACACTTTCCTTCGATGCTCTGTAATCTTAACTGCTGCACGAAGAAAAGATTTGCGAGCGCCTAGATGTTCACACGGACTGCTGTGTGAACATGTGTGTGATCTCGTTTTTCTGAAATGTTATGCGTTAACTATCCTGTTGCGTGAACATTTTTATTGCAGTACTGAGACTGAGCGTGTGAATTTTAGTTTTTGTGTTTATTTGTCGAGTTTTGTGATTGCTGACGTTACGATCACAGCTGTTATGTAGGTGACAAATATCATTGCTGCAGCTCACGCGATGCAGTTGATCAGTTATTCTGAAGATGCTGCCCTGAAAATGTTCGAGAGCAAAGCAGAGTATAGCCACGTTGAGCGTGCGCCTGTTTTGTGTACGTACATCGTTTTCGGACGCGCAAATGTAAATGTTACGCACGTTTCACGATGCGGATGCACAGGCTACGTCGACGGACTGCATTCACCAAACTCGGATTCGATTCTTATCGCGTCGTAGCTTCGATCCCACCACTGCCACTGCGTCGGGCGCTTGCTTAAACCGAGCTTGCCTCCGCCGATGTACACACATTTCCCATACTGCACTGCGCGCTCGCAGTGGCTTCTGGGATAGCTTGAAAAAGGTCTGATTGAAGAACTCTGCGCGACAGGTTGTCCGAGTTTCTGGAAACCAAAAATGCATTTGCAGACACTATGTTCGGGTTCCGCCCACACCGGTCCGCGCAGGAAGTCTTGCTTCAGCTCGGTCGTGAGGTCCTCGATCCGGTCGAGCACCCCCCTCAATGACAAAGTTGTGCTCGCTTTGGATTTGAAGGGGGCCTTTGACAAAATTATCTTAACACACCTCTCCCAAGTGGATTGTGGCGAAAACACTTTGAACTATATTAATTCCTTACCGACCGACAGTCATACATTCGGATTCAGGACACTGAACATGGCCCTTACCAACTAGGCACGCGAGGGACCCCGCAGGGAGCGGTCCTCTCGCAGCTCCTATTCAATCTGGCGATGATGAGACTCCCCGCTCAACTGGCGAAAGTCGCAGGCATTCGGCATGCGTTGTATGCCTACATCACCATATGGGCGTCACACGGCTCGGCAGGAGACATGGAGGCCAACCTGCAGCAAGCGGCGGACATCGTAGACGACTACGCCCGCCGCTGCGGCCTTCAATGCTTTCCGTCCAAATCGGAATTCGTGCACATACGCCCCTCACCAAAGTGCATCACGAAAATTGACATTTCCTTTCACAGCGGGCCCATACCCGAACGCGACGAAATCAGAGTACTGGAGCTCTTTATCCACAAACACCGCAGAGCAGACACAACATTGGCCATACTACGTAAGGCGGGGGACCAAGTGGGCCGCATGATCCGCCGGGTTTCCAACAAGCGCGGGGGCTACGATGCAAGGATGCCTTGTGGCTGGCGCATGCATAACCAGCCGATTCCTGTACTCGGCTCCGTACCTCCACCTACGCAAGTTCGACGAGAATGTACTCGAAGTCATACTCCGCAAAATTTACAAGCGCGCCCTAGACCTTCCGGTCAACACCTCCAACCAGCGCCTCCTGGGAATGGTGAACACCTTCAAGGAGCTGTGAGAGGCGCACTTGACGTACCAATACACTAGACTCTCTAACACGCCGTCGGGTCGCCGCCTCCTTGCCCGAATACACATTCACCACTCGATACGCACGGAAGAGTGCGTACAGATTCCGGAAGTCTGGAGGTATGCCCTGCACGTGCGCCCTCTTCCGGCAAACATGACTCGAGACGACCACAGTGGCCGACGCCTCGCGCGGGCAGGAGCCTTGGCTCGCCACCATGGTCACAAACGCGGAATCTTCTACGTGGACGCCTCCGGCCCGCACCAGGGGGTTGGTACACGGCCGCGGTCGTCCACCAAAACATCGCCGTACATGGACTCACGTTCCGTGCACACAACATTACATTACACACGCCCCGCCACGGTGGTCTAGTGGCTATGGTACTCGGCTGCAGATCCGAGGGTCGCGGGATCGAATCCCGGCTGCGGCGGCTGCATTTCGATGGAGGCGAAATGTTGAGGCCCGTGTACTGTGCGATGTCAGTGCACGTTAAAGAACCCCAGGTGGTCGAAATTTCCGGAGCCCTCCACTACGGCGTCTCTCATAATCACACACGCGGAGGAGATTGCCATTGCGCTAGCTGCCGCAGATCAGGACTCGAGAGTCATCATAACCGACTCTAGGGGGGCCTGCCGCAATATCAAACAGGGGCGCATTCCGTAGTTAGCTTACAAAATTCTGCAAAACAGCAATTACCTCGGTGCCCTCGCGCATCGAAAGATCATATGGGCACCGGCTCACACGGGCCTCGAGGGCAATGAGGCGGCCGATGCCGCTGCCCGCGCTCTCACTTTCCGGGCACCTCTTCGTACCCTACCGATCCAAACCCCGAACCCAACCCCGCCTACACCTTCAAGGAGATCACACAATTCTATCATTCCGGCCACCAAATTTATTCCTAAACCCTGTAAGGGTCTCACGAAGGCGGAGGAGCGAATCCTCCTTCGCCTTTATACCCGAACTCTATTGTGCCCGGCAATAGCAAAACACTTCGAGCCCATTTGCACGGGAAAGTGCCCGCACTGTGAGGAAAGTTCTTCTGACATTTCCCACATGGTGTGGGCATGCCAAAAAAAAAAAAAAAAAACCCAAACCTACCCCCTCTACCCAACCCTTCCCGGGAAGACTGGGAGGCAGCCCTGCTCGGCTGCTCTGACCTGATGGCCCAACGGGCCTTGGTCCAGCGGGCCCGGGCCGCGGCCGACGCCAATGGTCTCCCGTAAGAGAGAGCCCACCTAGTGTTTGTACGGGACGGCCCCCTACGGACCGCCCCGAACTCTTCCTGTAAGGACAAAAATTTTTAATAAATGTTTTTCAGTAAGTCAGTCAGTCAGTCAGTCAGTCCCGAGAGAGAGAGAAATAACATTTATTTACACATCCGGCGTGTGGGAAGTCCCCGGCCTCGCAGGGCGCGGATGTTCCCTATCTTAAGACTACGACTATTAGAGTCCGATAATCTCAGACCTCGAGGATGTTGTGCTCCAACATCCTCGAGGTCTAGGCTCTCGGAAGAAGTATTCGGAAGAAAGTATTCATGATGGAAGAAAGTATTCATGATGGAAGATTCGGAAGAAAGTATTCACGTTTTCGGAAGAAAGTATTCATGATGCACGGATTACTGCATTCTGTGAACGCTACCAATAATTCCCCTTTACTGTTTCTAAAATATATGCCTTATTCCCCGAATGCCTGCTTCTTTGCCTATACCCTAGGATTAAAGTCTCTCGCCAGAACAGGAGTGGCCACCGTGGTGCAGTATTGGCCTCAGACTCCCATGAATACAGCATTAACTTTTGGCTCTTAGACCACGGAGGCTGCGAAAAGCAACTGACCACGGCTGCATAACAAAGTTGTACGGCATAACAATTAGGAACACATCTACTGTTTAGAAATACAAAAAAAATCACGCGCTATTTGAGACATCCCATAGCGAACTTCAATGGCGATATCGAAACTGGGCACATGCGTGCGCAGGAAATACGCTGTTCCACCAAGTCAGACCGCAACTTGCTGTTGCGAAGAAAAGATGAACTATATGAATGAAGGCACGTGGGCATGTCGTGTCAATATTATACAATATACTTTTGTGGCAAGCAGGAAGTCATGTCACTTGCATCAGCGGATCGCTTTATCTCCGAGTGAGATGCTTGGTGATAACCTGTTTTTTTTTTCTTTTTTGCACTGTGCACAAGAAATTATCACCTTTTATTTCAGTGCACAGAGCAAAACTCGGAGGCATCCGTTGTGGTGCCTTTTCTTGCAAACATCGCCACAGGAGAGAGATTGTTACGCATATATTTATAGATGAAAAAAAAAAGAAAAAAAAAGTGGGCAGCTTGCACTGGTGGTGCATTGCTTGACTATGAGCAGAGCTTGTGGGCGACCTAGCTTATTCGGGCTTCTACAAGCTCAACTAAGTCACGCGATTTGCCATGTGACTACCTGTTACATGGTTTTCGCAGGAAGATGTGACATGACTAGTTGTAATTAGATGGTTTTGACGGGAACTTGTCACGTAAGTAGCTGTGTTACATGATTTGGGTCACGTGTTTAGGTTCCAATTTGCTTGGCGGGCAATATCTGCTTTTGACATCCTCTTTCCCTTCTCACCCTCTCCACCCATTGCTCTGCTCATATGCCTACACTGTGCTTCACCCTATTCCCTCCTCACCCTCACTTCCCTTACCCACCCCTTTGCTATACTATACCAGTATATGCTATACTATGAAACGTGGTAGGCTGAGGGAGGGCATGAGCACAAGAGAAGAAAGAAGTGCGCGTGCAAATGCTGTGCATTTCATTGAAGATGCACATGCACATATTTCACGATGATAATTTTCTGCTCGCATGTAATACTGAACGGCCCGCTTAAAGAGCTCTGCTAAAACAGCGCGCATTATGAATAAGCACTCCAGGTATCTATTCCAGACGACATGCAGTTTTTCCTGCGCGTCCGGTGCGCTAAGTTTCTATGTCGCCATTGAAATTCAAAGGTTACATATATAGCGCAAATTGAGTTTGATTTCTAAATAACAAGTATGCTAAAGATTGTGATGTCCTACAATGTTCCCATTAAACAAAAAACCTCTAGTTAACATTAAAAAGTTAACCAACATTTCATTAATTAAGTATATCAATAAAGCTTTAGAGACGGCAAAGTATATCTGGCTGAACGTAAAATTTTTTTGTGTGAGACGACAGGTGCTTACTGTCATAGCATTTTACAGCCTAAGGTGTTATGAGACCACAACAAGAGCCGTTTTCGGCACCGTAGTTGTACGCCGCTGCCGCTGCCGGGGTTCGTAACCGCTATCGCGCAAATTTTAGAAAAATTAACTAGGACCAAGGAGGATTCAAACCCACGTCCTCTGCGTGGATTCGAACCCACACCCTCTGCGTGGCAGTCGAGCATTCTACCACTGAGCTACGCCTGCTTTTTTGTTTTTTTTTTCGTACATGGTATTTATTACAGTGCGCTAAGAAATTCGCAAATTGCATAAGGCACTGTTGCAGTGACCTAGCGACAATAATCACACAAACACTCCAAATTCAGAAACATTGCCTGTGAAGGCATGGCTACACAAGAAAGGTATTTTTGTTTCTTCAGTTGACTGCCGTCTTTGTGACGTACCAGAGACAAGAGAACACTGTTTTATTAACTGCAAGGACGCTATTCTGTTCTGGGATATCCTTCAGCGAACTCTAAAGAAAGATTTCACCTTTAATTCGCATATATGTCAACATCTCTGGATGAAGTGCCATTTGATATGTTCTTTCTTATGGGAATGCATAGCTTTGTGGAAGACGCGCATGCACGACCGCAACGCAGAACCAGTCACTGCATCAATGACCCATTTTGTTCAAATGACCATGCATCTAAAGGACATCTACGACGAGCTTGACGTCAGGCCTGAATGGTACACCATCTTGGTGAAGTGCTCATCCCTACCAGCCATGCTGTGCAACACATCTTGAACTCTCCCTGACTCACTTATGTGCATTCCGTCAGTGAATTCGTATTTTAGGCTGACAATGTCATTTGGAGTGTTTGTCTGAGCTACACCTGTGCTTGAAAAGTCTTCGCTAAGAGACCTAAACAGGTATCTGCCGAGGAATCGCATTAACAAATGCAGTATTACGTGGCAGAACAATGCGCCACTACACGTCGCGGAAAGTGGATTGCATAACGAGTTCGAGGAATCATTTCAAAGAACACAGGGCTGCGTGCTTTGTAGCTCTGAACCCATTACAGAGGCATCATCAACATCATCATTATGAAACAATCTTCAACTTTTCCCCCATCATTATTACGAAGCGCTACCCTTTATCGTGTCGTATCGTGCCATGCGTCACGCGGCAGGCGACGTGCGCAGCCCCGACAGCAACCTGACTTGGCTCTTCGATATACCTGATGGCGCCTCCTCGTAAGGTGCGGACCGCTGCTGAAGAAGCGAATCGCAGAGCTACGCACGCGGGTGCAGCAAGGCAACGTCGGGCCCAACAGACAGCTGTGCAGAGAGAAGCCCAAAACGCAGCTCACCGTCGACGCCGGGCCGAGAGTTCGATTCGTTCTCGGAAAAACGACGCCAAGAGACTCTCTGAGACGTGCAGTTATACAGATTTGCACGTTACAATACCGCAGTAATTATGGCGTAGTGGGTACTTCCCTACTTGGCGAAATGATAAGAGTTATGGTGCAGGGGATACATACCACCTCTACTTGCACTAGTTTCCTCAAGCGTTTAAAATGGCCTTTAAGAAGTTCGCTGCAGCTTACGCTGTTACTGTCCTGTGGTTCCGCGCAGACCTGGCTCTTTTTTTATAATAAATTTGTATTGCCTTAAGGAGCTGAGACACCAAATTTCAAGGCTACAAAAAGCCTGCTGTAGGCTTCCTCTGTACGCAGGGGCACTACCACCAACGTGTTGGGCACAGCAAACATTTGAAACATTGCCCTTTAAGCTTGAAAAACGATGCTGTTTTCTGTGTTCTTACACTGTATCGCAGTTTGCGCTGTTCTGTAATAGTGTAGAAAACATAAATCACGAAGAAAAATGATGTTAGGTAGAGTTACTGCATGTGTTCCCTTGGGGACAGAAAACATTTGCAATAAATCTAGTGTTAGTTATTTTGGCATCCTCTTGCACCCAGACATCACCGTTTTACGTTGTGACTGTGTACTGTGTTTACTGGCTTGCTAGCGCACTATGGTTTCGCCAGCTGCTGTCAACTCTTCCTAGCCGTACCACGACACAGACAATTCACAACTGTACACTCATCACTGCTACAGCCTCTTCCTAACTGGAGTACTGCAACATGTGATCATTGGATATGACATATACATCCAGATGCTTCAACTGCGGCTTAGTTCAGACATCTTCTACACGGCAGGTAATTTCCTCACGCAGTAAATTATTCCCCACGCACACAGTCGCTTTGTCCTCGAGTAACAGCAGAATTGCCATACGTTTGTGCACCGGTGCCTTTCTCTCCCGACATACCAGTGTGCTTCGTGACCTTAATTAAGTAGATGTGATTAACGATACAGCAGCGAATATACAGTACAAGGCAGTCCTGTCATATGACAGGTTTATTCTTTTAGCCGAATAGGGGCACAAGCTGCCCAAGGGCGCATAAACAACATAGGCACAGGCACGTAGTAGACAGTATAAAAAAAAAAAAGACTAAGCGACTGACTAACTGCGATAAAAGCTGTCCCATCAGCACACAAAATTATTCCTCATCTTTGCATTCACACAGGCGAATAAAATTTCGGTCTGTTTCATTAGGTGGTTGATACATGCATGACCATGATGATGATCATCACAGCGTGTCTGACGGGGTTAACGACCTTTTCGTGCATGTGCAGCCTGCCACTAATGTGTCTGCTGAATATGCAGCGACACTGACGTGCGCAAGTTACAACGAAGCCATGTAATCGTGCTCCCACATGCATCCTTCATCTGAAGCAGTAGTGTTTGCTGGCTGTTCTTAGTGATGAACGAAATAGAAGGAGACAACAATGAAGGAGAGGAGGAGCAGGAAGCAGAAAAAGGATACAATGTAAGAGGAAGAAGACGAAGAGAGCTAGGAGAAGCAGGAATGGAAGAAGACCCAAAGGGATTTAAGATTGAGAGAACGCAGCCAAGTCTAGCTTACTCTTTCGCTGTGCTGCGTACTCTGTGCAAGCCTGGGAAATTCTTTTTTTCTTTTTGCAGGAGGGGGGGGGGGGAACCGAGGATTTGGTGATTATGCTGGTAATGATGATGATGTTTTGTACAGGGGCTTATGATCATAAAAACACAGTTATTCGCACCACAGTCAGCGTCCTAATGACAAACTGACAGCTGGGCACAAAAAAACTTAGGAATCGATCAGGTGCCGTACGTTGGTGCACCACACACAGAGTTCAGAAGGGAGGAATTTGTCAGGTCATCTGGACATCTCTGCTGGATCCATGCATGCCAATATATACTGCTTCTCCAGTGGGAGCAGGTAAAACAAAACGGGGGGGGGGGGTTGAAGTTGCGGATTACAGGAACAAAAAAAAAATAGCACCTGCGAAGGTGTCTGTATGTGCGATGTGAGGCGTACGCAAGTTAAGTTGTTTTGCTGTAATTTATAGTTACATTTTAAAGCAAGAAAGAAATAAATAAGATCCAGATTGCGATGCAGGTTGTGCTGGCGATTAATACCGGCCACACCGCCGCATGCCTGCCTCTGCTGTCATGAGAAGGGCTGCCAAACAACATTTTCAAAATTCTCATCATGGTCGCAGATGTCTCCCTCCATCAATTCCCGCATTTAATTTGTTGCATCTAGCACCTGTGTTGTGAACATCCCCCTCCCTGCTCATTTGTGTGGGCTTGACCACATTCTGCTATGATATAGTCGGATGCCCTCATAACTACCAGCCACTGTTTCCCCGCGATGTTGCACATAGTTCCTACTTCAAACCTTCCATGTAACCAAAATAAAATTACAGCATAAGTTTCAGTAAAGTTAGCATAAATTTATATGTTTTCATTCATTCACTAGAGTGAAAGATGGAAAGCCGAACTCTTTATTGAGCTGAAATGAAACGCTTGCAAGGTAAGAACACAGCACATGCCACATGTAAAAAGGGCTCAAGCGAAATGAACTGTACCACGGCTTTTCGAAGAAGGAAACGCTCAGACTTCAAATATCCGTGTCTGTTGCACACCTCATATCGATTATACCAATCAAAAGGCTCATCAAAAGACTCAAGAACAGCAGATGCTCCGAAGGTATATCGAACAATGTGCCATTTTTAAAGGGCCACATGAGGACGATTTTGTTTCCCTCTGTTATGGAGGAAAGAAATAACTTAGGAAAGGTCGTTACGTCATGTCTTGAAGCCTGGTGTCAAGGGCGCCCGCAGACATTTTCGCAGGGGAGAGGCATCGGTCGGCTGGGGAGCGGTGGGAGAGTGGGGGAGGGGGCAGAGATGTGTCACACAGGCACTATATACGTCGAAAAAAGTGCACAAACACACCATAGATGCACTATATGCGTCCACAGCGCATAAAAAAGTGCATATTCAAAATTCCAGGGAGGGCCAATTGCCCCCCCCCCTTGACCCTCCTTCCGGACGTCTATGCCTAGTGTGAGGCCTTCCCTCATAAGTTAGTCGCGGCTCACCTCGTTTGCGCGTGTGTTGCTACATCTGCACGCGAAAGCAGCACATGTGGTCCTTGCGCAGGGGAGCCGCATGAGATGTTGGTGGGCCAGGGATCCCAGTGGCCCTTTCTAAAGCCTGTGACTTCCGGAACACTTTTCGTTATAGAGCACACATAGCGAGGGCTTTTCCTAAGCTTTCCTTCCTCCATGGCTTCTATGATTGGCCAGCGGAGTAACACCAACAAGAGGTGCTATTTCTGGGCACAAATGATGCCATGTTGTCTAACTCGCCATATTGTCAGCACTGATTGGCCCAAAGAGCTGTCCTATGGCTTAAAGTACATCCACTACAGAATTTGGGAAATCGGCCCTGGTCACGCTGTAGGCAAGCACGCAGTAGATTAATGCACACTCAAGTGCCACCAAAGGCTACCGCGTCCAAACAAACTCGAGCGATCTGGAAACTATGTAGGGCCTAATATTACCAAAGAGGCGCCGTGCACAAAGCGTCAGTGGAGTGCCGCATAGCGTTTGCCTCCGTCTGTTACGTCCTCATCCTTGTTTGTTTCCGCGCTATGCTACAACTCAGTTTAACATGTACCAACAAGCCCAAATAGGCACTCTTGTCGGTGTTGGCTTGTCGAGGCTTGCGGACATGCGACGCCACCTCGTAGCTTTTTTTTTTCTTCCATGGTCCAGGATAGCACCCACGCACGGTCCGCCTGCTTAGTTTTGTTGCCAACTGCTTTTTCTTTTCATTTCTTTTTCAATGCAAAGCATTTCTTAGCGAACTTCGGCGACATTGAGCATATCTATCTATCTATCTATCTATCTATCTATCTATCTATCTATCTATCTATCTATCTATCTATCTATCTATCTATCTAGCCGCCTACGACTTTGTGCTCTCCTGGCCGTTTCGTTAATGGGATGTATACGAAAACTGGTATGCCACAACATGACTGTAAGGCGAACATAAATGACAGGTCATAACATGAAAATCATGACATGCATGTCATCAGCGGCATGATTTACATGCCACGGTCTTGGTGCTTTTGCGGACGTTTCGTTGATGGGATGTATACGAAAATTGCTATGGCACAACATGACTGCATGACGAACATAAATGACAGGTCAAAATCTGAACATCATGACATGCATGTCATGAACGGCATGATTTACAGGCCACGGTCTTGGGGTCTCCTGGTCGTTTTGTTAACGGGATGTATACGAAAATAGGTATGCCACAACATGACTGCATGACGAACATAAATGACAGGTCATAACATGAATATCATGACACGCATGTCATAAGCGATATAATTTACATGCCACGGTCTCGGTGCTCTCCTGGTTGTTTCGTTAATTGGATGTACACGAAAATTGTTATGGCATAACATGACTGCATGACGAACTGAAATGACAGGTCATAACATGAACATCATGACATGCATGTCATGAGCGACATGATTTACATGCCACGGTCTCGGTACTCTCCTGGCCGTTTCGTTAATTGGATGTGCATGAAAATTGGAATGGCACAGCATGACTGCAAGACGAACATCGACACGGCAGTACATGAGAATCATGACATGAATGTCATGAGCGACATGATTTAAATGCCACGGTCTCGGCGCTCTCCTGGTCGTTTCGTTAACGGGATGTATACGAAAATAGGTATGCCACGACATGACTGCATGACGAACATAAATGACAGGTCATAACATGAAAATCATGACATGCATGTCATGAGCGGCATGATTTACATGCCACGGTATTGGTGATCTCCTGGCCGTTTCGTTAACGGTATGTATACGAAAATTGGTATGCAACAACATGACTGCGTGACGAACATAAATGACAGGTCATGACAGGAACATCATGACATGCATGTCATCAGCGACATGGTTTACATGCCACGGTCTCTGTGCTCTCCTGGCCGTTTCGTTAATCGGATGTATACGAAAATTGGTATGGCACAACATGACTGCATGACGAACATAAATGACAGGTCATAACACGAACATCATGACATGCATGTCATGAGCGACATGATTTACATGCCACGGTCTCGGTGCTCTCCTAGCCGTTTCCTTAATTGGATGTACACGAAAATTGGTATGCCACGAAATGACTACGTGACGAACATAAATGACACGGCATTACATGAGAATCATGACATGCATGTTGTGAGCGGCATGATTTACATGCCACAGTCTTGGTGCTCTGCTGGCCGTTTCGTTAATGGGACGTATACGAAAAGCGGTATGGCACAGCATGACTGCATGACGAACATTTAACTGGTCATAACATAAAAATTATGACATGCATGTCATGAGCGGCATGATTTGCATGCCACGCGTTTCGTTCAAGGGATCTATACCAAAATTGCTATGGCACAACACGACTGTATGACGAACGTAAATGACATGTCATAACATCACAGTCATGACACGCGTGTCATAATCGGCATGGTTTACATGCCACAGTCTTGCTTCTCTTGCGGCAGTTTCGTTAACTTTGTATGTATCAAAATCGGTATAGCGAGACAACAATGCAGATCCATTTTACGTTCCTCATGCGTGCTTCGCATTTCCTTGATTCCCACTGCACGTGGGATCTGCCATTTCCTCTTTCTTTCTTCTTTTTTCCTTAAGAGCTTTATAGTATCACTAGGATGGCTAGAATAGGGAGGTGTGAGCATCAGCGGCGTGAATGTGACCCTAAAGCGCACCGATGCCGCAAGGGGCGCTGTATACACAGGCGTGGGTAAAGGAGCAGATGACGTACTGTGAAGCGCTCCTCGCACCCTAAGAGCGACTTGCAGTTTACAACTATAAATGTGCGTGGTTTTTCTTTTTTCTTTATCAAGTATATCAACGAACAGCTCAATTTAATCGCGCAGGTTGTTGCTGGGCGATGTCCATTAAAGCATCTTCACTAGACGGAATCAGAGCGATATGTGATGCATTTATGTACTGAACTAACTGAAGGAAACTGCATATATGCATTTGATGAAGCCTCTCACTAAGACTTTCGTCACAGTATCTCAAACCAGCTTAAATGTAGCTTTCTTTGGAAATCATTCTGGTGAAAAATGTTGTACACATGCGTCAGCTAAGTCGGTTTGCTTAAGGATGCTCGAATGGTGGTGGAGGTGGTGAAGGGCAGGTAGTGAAGTGCAAACCTTTTCCTAGATGAGAGAACTTGAACTTGCATCAGGCGTGTAAGTGATTCATGACCTCGTATAATATATTGTTGCAGTACAACGCGAACAAGAGACAGCATGTTGAAAGGGCAACGAAAACAGCATGCTGATGCCACTAAATCAGAAAGCTCTTCGTTCTCGAATTCCCCCTGACCGCACTTTCCAGAGTTCGTTGAAATACATATATCGTCATTGTCGTGTTTGCTGCTACACAGAACGCACGTGTCAATATATCGCGCCTAGCATTACCAAGAACGGCATCTTTGATTGTGTCTCCGCCAACGTTGTCGTAGTTATTTGTTAAAAGCTGGCTTTTTTTTTTACTGTTGTTCTTTTCTTTTTCTTTTTTTGAGAGGGGGGGTGGAAGGATTACAATGTGAAGTTTTATCGTACACTCCCGCTCACCCTTTCCAGAGCCTTAGCTATGCTCTTGGCAGTGTTTCGTATAGTTCAAGTTTATATTGAATATTCATTTCTGTACTTTTGATACGGTGCCTGCGATACCTTTGTGGCGCAGGAACGCCATTTACTTTTCCTCTATAAGCCTTAAAACTACGCTATCTTGCCTTCTAAAGTACTGATTTTGTATTGTGCAGAAACGGCACCTTTTTCTTATCATTCAACACCATGCCTGAAACACACATTAGGCATTTTGCGGCAGTTCTTGACAGTGGGCACACAGCTGCTCCTTTTGTTTCACGACGCGGCATGTCATTTCGAAGCTCATACAAGCAAATTCCTGTGACTGCAGACAGTGAAACAAGAAATATGGCCGTGACATCGTTTATTTACAAGTGAGGAAAAAAGGAAAACTGAGGGAACTTGGTCGCGTTCTTCGCTGAGGCCACAACGCTCGAGAGGGCCGCATAGAAAGCAAACTTTGAGACCTTTGCGTACATATGTTCTACAAATAGTTTCTATTATCTCGATCTCTCCCTGTCCTTATCTTTTAATCCTTCTTGCCCTACCACTCCATCTTCTGTCAGCTGTATGAGCTCGGTTACTGCGGACTCCAGCATAGATTTCCTCTAATGAGCAACCACTACTACAAGCTGACAAGGTGTTGCATGAGAACTTGTCAGCCATTGGGATTGCCCGAGCCCACTTGGCAAATGCTTCTTTGATTGGTTGATTTATTTCTGGCGTTTCACAACCTAAAACCACGCTACGATTATGAGAGATGTTGTAGTAGAGGGCTCCGGAAAATTCAACCACCTGGGGTTCTTTAGCCTATACTGACATCGCATAGTACATGGGCCCCAATACTTCACCTCCATCGAAATGCAGCCACCCCGGCCAGGATTAGATTCCACGACCCTCGGATGAAATGCTTTTTTGCAGACAGGGGCACGGAAGACAGAAGCTCTTTCTGAAGTTTTTCTGTGCCCTATGTCATAACCAGACATGAAGACCAACGTTCAGTCTTCTTTTTCGCTGTCGACTGCATCTCACCCTGAACAAGCAGTCCAAAACGGGGGACGAGACCAGCTCACAGCGGCGGCGAGGAGGCTGGAAAGGTTTTCCTAGTGTCGGGAACGGGCGCCCTTTCCCTAAGCGCCGTTGAAACCACTTCGGGTGCTCGGCGAGCGGGTAGATGGGGGCGCTGCTGCTCTCAGGCGGGTGTGTGCCGAAGCAGCCAAAGGAATGCAGACCAAAGTCGCCAGTCTGCTGTAGCACGTGTGTCGGCAGTGTTTACCTCATTACCGCGGTATTTTTACGTTGACGCCGCAGTGCCACGACATGATGCGATGCAACGTGCTGGACTTCTGTGACAAGGCTTTCGGAAAAAGAGAGGACAGTGTTTTGTTCCCTGTAAAGGCGGTTACAAGTCAACAGAAAAGGTTTCGTTGTTCCACGCTTCGTCTGACCCTGTTCGCCTGAAGGGATGGGCTCGGAATATCAAGAGGGACGACGCGATGCTCACGGATACCTGCACCGTATGTTCTCGACACTTTGACCAGCGATTCATTCAGAGAACGTTCAGGCGCGAAGTTAACGGGGAGGTTGTCGAGCTTGGCCGCGAACGTCCGGCGCTTACGGACGTTCGCGGACAATTTTTCCTGACGCACCATCATATTTCACGAAGCAGCTACCGAAATAAGAGCAGAAAGAAACCTGAGCAACAGCTATATACCACCGGCGAAGCGCAGAGCTCTGAACAACGACCCACCTGAAGCCGCCGAAGCACAGACCTGCTGCACAGATGAAACGCCGCAAAGGCCGCGCCCGTTGAGGAAATTGAGTTACCGTCGGCGTTCCACAGCAAGATTCAGCTTCCATGTGATGCCACTGCTTTGTGCTTCACATGGCACACCGGCACGGAGCCGTGTGACGTCCGTGTCTCGAAGCACGTTGCGTTTTCGACGTCCATGGAAGCTGCTGCGACGCAGGAAAACTTGCATACTTGCCGCGTGTTTTGCCGTGGCGTTAAGATGGACGAGTTTTGCGTAAGCAACGAGTTTGATGCTGCCCTGGTGTTGAAGGTCGACGAAATACGACTTTGTCCAGGGTGTGGTACTGAGCCTGCCACCAGTGGTCAGCGCGTGATTTTTGGCGTCACTTTTCTCGTTGAAGAAAAAAAAAAGATTCCATTTTATTACGGCTGCTTGCGTGGCCTTCATCACTCTGGGTAAAACAGCAGCGCAACAGGGACGAAGTTCAACTACACAGAAACATCCCAAGCGCGCGGTCTCGTTTCTCTCCGCTGCACTGCTCTTTTAACTGTGGTCCAGCTCGCTCAGACCAAAGTTTTATTTCATCAATAGTTTTAACATGCCTGTTAATTTTTGAAAACTACTGGGACCTCATACGTGATTGTGTCCCTGTTGTTTCGTCCTTGCGTTCCCTTGTAAAAGGTACCCCGGAGTAGCGGCCGATGGAAAACACTCCGAACTTGCGAGCGCCCGCCGAAAAGCGCACCCGATGGATGGATGGATGCTATGAGCGTCCCCTTTGTAACGGGGCGGTGACTTGTGCGCCACCAGGCTCGTAGAACTTTTTTTTCCCTCTCTTTAAATTTTCCTCATGCCTTTTAAATTTACTTCAATCAAATCGATCATACTATAGCAAAAACGGAAATTCATAGCCCAGTTCCCTTTCCCTTATGGCAGAAAGTCCATATTTTTTTATAATTATTTTTGTCCGTTCTCTCTAGCTTTCTGCCACTAGTATTCTAACCGTCTCTTACTTATTTCAATCGCGGCTATGTTCAGCTTCACCCGCCGTCATCACCCGCCGGCGGGCGCTAGCGACATCTGCCGGAGCATAGCAAACTATTTCACATGGCTGGCGCCTTTCACGACACTAGGAAAACCTTCTAGCCTCTATACAGCTACCCTGCGGTTTACCTCGCGGGAAGCGGCAGCGCCAAATTCCCCATTCCCCCTGGTGGCATCGGTGCGCGGAGGGGTCACGCACGGCGGCAGGCAAGCCCCGTCGGTATTCACACCTCCCCATTATAGCCACCCTAGTATCGCATCTGTTTTATTTGACGCCAAATTTGGCACTAAAAGAATAAATGGCATGGCTACTTTTGGCTACTCTTAACTTGAGTGCAGGCTCCTTTTTAAATCTACTCAGCGACAACCCTGTGTAACCACTGTGTCCAAGTGAAGGGAAGAACCGTGGGAACAGCTATAGGAACAACCATGGAGGAAAGAAGAAAGCTAGGAGAAGGCGTCACGTGACAATCTTGAAGCCTAGTCATAAAAATTTAAAGGAGGGAATTACGGAAAATAGGTCCCTGTCACGTGGTAGGCAAGCCGTAAAATATAACTCACGGTCAAGCGCTGCTAAAGGTTACTGCTTCCAAACAACCTCGAGCGGTCCGGCAACTATGAAGGGCCTAATCCTACTCGAAACCCGAGAGGCACAAGGCGGCGGTGGCAGAGGAGGTTGGGTTACCGAGGCTAGCGGAATAACGTGACGCTGCCTCCCAGCATTTTTTTTTCTTTCATGGGAACAACAAACTTGCCCGAACATGATGTCTGACATGTTCCTTGTTCTCAAGGTCCCATGACAGCCAATTTTTTGTTGGCCGTTAATTCTCGTCAATTTTAGTGAAGCTTCGAAACGAGTGCCAAACAGTGTAAGTAATTAGCATCGCGCGGCTAACGCGGCGGCAGTCAGAACTGAGCGCAGACAATGATCCTGTGAGGCCCATGAGCTCAAGACTCGGTGACACTGCAGAGAGCACCAGCGCCAGTCCAGTTGCTGAATTCGTCTGCTCGCCGCGCTCATGTATACACCTCGTTACAGTAGCTAAAGTCATCACGTTGTCGGCCGTCAGAGGCAGAGTCGACCACGTTCGACCGGCCAGATTTCTAATGTTCTTGAAGCGAACCATGAGATAGCCACAGCATTGGCGACGTGTGACCTGTAACATCACGCCGTTGGCTGCGGGTTGGTTTCGTTTGTTTCCTGGCGTTTTTCACTTGTCTATGGCAAATGAGTTCTGCGGAAACCTGCAAGGTGCAGTCAGTGACGTCTATGAAAGGGAAAAATAGCATCAACCAGTTTGTATAGATTTCCCTGTAGCTTTCTGCTACAATCAGGCGGATGCTAATTTTTCCTTTTGATCCAAATGTCGTGTATAAAATATTGACCACATTTTGTTTGTGATAAGAAACAAAGCATATTTGTGTAAAGTTACACTTGAAATATGGGCCCTTTCTTTCTGCAAAGCAGCACCTGCTTCCAAGCCACTCGCACGATCGGGAGACGCAATGCAAGGGCATTTCACATGTAAACAGCTCGCTACGTTACCAGCGTCGCTCTTCCCGATGAGTTGTACGAAAAAGCTTAACAGAAAATTTATGGATATGATCACCATGCTGGAAACAAGCGCCATGCGACGAGCTCGCGCTTGTCTAGAACGCGTCGTCGGCCTGGCTAGGCCTATCGATTGGAGACGTCAGTGACGGCAGCTGTTGTGGTGCGTTTGCCACTAGCAAAACCATAGTGTTATCTACAATGTTACTGTAGAATGAAGAAGGGCTAGGAAGGGCTAGGTTTTACAGCGTAAGCTGTTATGAGGTCACAACAAGGACCGTTTTTGAGCCGTAGTTGTCCGCCGCCGCCGCCGGTGTCCGTAACCGCTATCGCGGCAAATTTTAGAAAATATAACCAGGACCGAGGAGGATTCAAACCACGTCCTCTGCTTGGATTCGAACCCACATCCTCTGCTCCGGCTGGTTTGCACCGACGTGCAGGCTTCGCTTCTTTGCCGATTGTGGTTGGGAGTGGCCTTTACGAACGCTACTCTGCGCTGATTGGAATGGCTGATAGTCCTGCGTGTGATGTCTGCGGATGCGCAGAGACCATAGATCACTTGTTGTGCCACTGCCCACAATTTGAGGAACATCGACTGCCTATGGCCGAGTCCTTCACAAAGCTCGACGATCGTCCACTTAGTGAACAGACAATCTTAGAATACCGCCCTCACCGACCAACGGCTCAGAAAGCAATGAAAGCGCTTTTGGGCTTTCTAAAAACATCTGGCCTAGCCGAGCGCCTATGACACTATATAGGGCTGCCCTGTAGGCATTCCCCCTCTCTCCTTCTCTTTACTTTTATTCCCCTTTTCCCATCCCCCAGTGTAGGGTAGCAAACCGGACTCATGACTGGTTAACATCCCTGCCTTCCCTTCCTTGTTTCTCACTCACTCACATCCTCTGCGTTGCAGTCGAGCATTCTACCACTAAGCCACGGCTGTGCTTGAAAAATCTTCGCAAAAAGACCTAAACAGGTGTAACGTCTACCGAGGAATCGCATTAACAAGTGTAATGTTACGTGGCAGAATAATAATACGCCACTACACGTCGGAGAAAGTGGATTGCATAACTAGTTCGAGGATTCATTTGAAAGAACACAGGGCGGCATGGTTTGTAGCTCTGAACCCATTACAGAGGCATCATCAACATCACCATTATGAAACAATCTTCTTCAACATTTCCGTCATTATTATTACGAAGCGCCGCCCTTTGAAGCAATTTTGTTGTATCGTGCCATGCATCACGCGGCAGGCGACGCAGCCGGGCCAGCAACCTGACTTGGCTCTTCGATATACGTGAAGGCGCCTCCTCGTAAGGTGCGGACCGCTGCTGAAGACAAACACGGAGTGAGGAAGCAGAACAAATACGCCCGTTGGTATCCCATAGTGCTGCGCGCCCGTTTATTTTTCTGATGTCGACGATATCCGCTTCCACTGTAGTTACTGTAGTGAAACGTCACAGAGAGGCTAACCGTGTCAATGTCGCGAGGTGCTGCAAGTTCAGGTGAGCATTTCCGCTTACCTTAAAGACACATTAAAATATCTTAGAGGCAACATTCGCCACTAGACTTGGTCAAGATTGTCTTAGTGGGACAACCAAGTAACACAAACATCTCGCGCTTGAAATTTTGGTGTCAAGGGTCGGTATGTACGCTCATGACGCAATGTCCAAAGACGGCGGCTGCATAAATATTTTTTCTCCTTGGATGAACAGCAGTGTAATGATCAGTTTTACCTTTAAAATATTGCTTGGCAGCCCCGCCACGGTGGTCTAGTGGCTATGGTACTCGGCTGCTGATCCGAAGGTCGCGGGATCGAATCCCAGCCGCGGCGGCTGCATTTCGATGGAGGCGAGATGTTGAGGCCCGTGTGCTGTGCGATGTCAGTGCACGGTAAAGAACCCCAGGTGGTCGAAATTACCGCAGCCCTCCACTACGGCGTCTCATAATCAGAGCTCGTTTTGGGACGTTAAACCCCACAAAATCGAAAATCTTGCTTGGCGATGGCCTTCCTTTTAGATCTCTTACATGGCGCACGGGGGGGGGGGGGGGGGGGTGACCTTGTCCAACGAAAGCTTAAAACACTTACTTTATATAATAATTTTGCTAGCAATTAAGTGTTCTAGCATTAAAATTCCGGACTACTGCTTTATAAGTCTTCCTTGGTCAATGTACATGTTATTCGCACAAAACTTCCCACTCATGCTCTTAACCTTTGGCGGACAAAAGAAGGGAACAAATGCTACCTTGTTTAACCCATTCGCTTCCGCGGCTTTGGCGCCTATTCCCGCGAGCTGTACCGCACATTTTTGCCACCACGGACTGGTGTGTGCGGCGTTGTACAGGAACCTGCATAACTCAGGTTATTACGTTCTGATTTTAACACTTCTTGTTTTATTTTCTTTGGGAACGTTCCCTGGAAGCACTGCACTCGATTGCATTGCGAAAGTTAAAGGTCTTGAAACAGACGGGCTTGGTATATACACACACGTACTGTTTTCACAATCACTGCTGCTCTCACCGTCACTCATTCCCACTACTTCCTTGCTTTGAGATATGTTGCAGATTTATCAGTATAATGATCACTTTGAAAGACGAGTTCAAGAATTTCCTCAGACGTGAGACCGTTCTTCCTTCGCGAAGCCACACTTCAGGTGCAGCGGACAACTTCCCAATGGAAACGGAGCCGGCAACTAAAAATTTTTTTTCTAACAACCGAGTTCAAGAACAGCGAACAACTATGTCCATCTGGTGTAAAAAACAAGAAACCGTCCCACAAGAGCGTTGAGAAACACGCCTACTACTGGTATCTTCCACAAACGGATGCCGGCGAATCGCCGGCTTATCGCACTTTGGCCTTGGCGGAGGTGGCCGGCGGTTTGCCGGCTTTGGAAGCGAATGGGTTAAAACTTTCAGTCATTGTATGCGCACTGTATGTCACTTCTTGATTCCAAATTAAATTACAAATTCGAAAGATGGGAGGCATTTCTTTGCAAAGAAAAAAGTAAGACCTATATGTCCCGCTGTCCACTTGAGGCGGTTCACCATATGTGAAAGTGCCTTCATTTTATAACTTTGGCAACTTTCTTCAAAAAAAAAAAACATGTCACAATGCCAGTACGTTGTATGTTGATGCATGAGGTGGACCCTCATTACAATCAGCATCACAGTTCTATCACATCTTGTGTCCATGGTACCCATCCATATTTATGTGGATGCTCAGTGCAGAGATTCACCTGCGCGGTATTATCAGGTCCAACACTGTGTTGTGCAAATGCAACAAGAATGTCTCAAAAACGAAACATTTGGCCGGTGGTGAAGGTTGAATCACGGGCACGCTAAGTCCTCGTGTATCTCAGTGAAGCTCATCCTAGTCATGTTTGTCCCCAAGTTCTAAAAATGGTACTATTTATTTTTTCTTCCTTTTATACCTGTGTAGTGTGTTGTCCCTCCTAGATGGTCGACAAACCAGTGGAATCTGTTTTCTTAAGATCACTATATGCTTCTGGATCAATCATCGGGCCGGGTTGTAGTTTCCAATCTCCACTTCCACTTGTCTCAAGCTCCTCACCATCAATGCAATTAGTTTTATGGCAAGATTTAAAATAATTGAAGTCCCTCTACAGCAGTAAAGCACTTCCTGTTACATTTAGTAAAAAGAATAGCTCAATATTCAAAGAAAAACCACCACGATAGCCTAACGTGCAACAAATTAATGTCATTGTGTTTCATAAAATGTGTTCCGTTTCTCTGTACACGCTCCGACACCGCGGAATATAACTGTTGGTTATTTGCGAGTAGCTGCCGTAGTGCATGCAAGAGAGATAACATTTACGCACCCCTCATTTCTTTCTTATGTGAAAGAGCTCACAAAAACATTAATATTTCGGAAATTATGGACGTGAAAAAAAACAAAAATTGCTACTTGTAGTGCGTCTTCATCTAGCGGAAGCGTCATGCAAGCACATTCAGAATGTTCTACTATATTCGATGGATCGAGGTGGTGGCCCGTATTTTATAGTGCCAGTTCTGTCATCGAGTTAGAGTGCTGAAAACTTGAAGTGAGAAGTGGGACGTACATGTCCCGCTGTCCAGCAAAGGGTTAACAACCCAGGATGGAATCCAAGTGTATGTCGTATACATTTTACTGTGAATTATTAACTAAACATTTCAAAGGAACCTGCAGCACATCTCGAATAAAGTAATGAAACAGCGCCGATCAGTCACCAAGGCTATTTGTGAATATGTGAGCAAATATTACTGCATCGCACGCAACAAGGAATCCGCAATGTGGTCTCAAACACAGCTGTAAAGCTCCCACTCTTCTTTAAACATATGACATGACATGAGGCACCGACTAACTCGCTTGGGGCAGAAACATATAATTGAATGATTTCATGATTGTGCAAAGTTAATCTGCTACGCTTTCTTTGCTCGTTTTGAATGCGACAAGTAAAGAAAATGTGTGCATCTCTCTTAAAGAGCAACGAGAAAAGCCAAGTGACTAAGTTCTTCGTGTGACGTCATTTGTTGAAAGAAGAGCGGGTGCTTTCCAGCTGTGCTTGAAACCGAATAGAGAATTCCCTGGTGCGTGCAGTGCATTAATATTTGGCTCATGTTCACAAAAAGCATCCATGACCGATCGGCACCGTTTTCAGGTTATGTTCAACAAGTGTTGCAGGGCCCCTTTAACATCTCAAGCAAGGTGAAGAGTCGACTCACGTGCGGCAGCGATGATGGTGCTCCAGCGAGACGCCTGGAAGTATAGCATTAGCTGGAACAAGTTGTAGCCCATCAGTGTAAGGCACACGGCGATGCACACCGTCTCCTGGGTGCGCTTCCCTGCGAAGCAGATTACATCCGGGGTCACTGGACAAAGACGGAAAGAACACGCCAAGTAGGAATGCAGATGCATACAGAGTTCGGTCGCGAATTCACCAACCCCCAATGCTTGGCAAAAAAGCCTAGGTGTCAGCTGACAACGGCACATGTACTGTGGTAGCCACATTGCAGTCTCTGTCTGAGCCCAAATTCCAGGTGATCTGCGAAATGTCTCGGAACAGTGGAGGCAATGCCTGCGTATATACATGTACTTCGTAAGGCAACAAGTTACGGCGTCTTGAATGCCTCTTCATCAACTACACGCGCTACATGATGCCTTCCGTGAAACCAGAAGGCAGTGCCGGCAGCGCAGCCAGAAATGAATAATGCATCGCACAGAAGGACTATTATATTTTAATACCAGGCACGTTCATAGCGATAGAAGTGTTCACACACTCCACGCGTTCAGCATAATTTGTGTTTATCGCAGCCCAGCGCGATGAACAACGGACACGCTCGGCGCATAGTGCCCCTGAGGAGTCCTATAGCGGTGCTCCACACCTGAATATTAAATGGCGAAGCGCAGCCATGCGCTGCCCGTTGTTACGACCGGGCTTTCTACCAGGAACGGTGCACGTGGCTGTATGCCTGCATTGCAGTGTCCCCTCCGGAGGGTGACTAATTCGGTCACCCACCAGGCCATCTCTGTTGGGGCTGGACACTGCAGGTGCCCGTAAGCACAGTGTCCCGGGAAACATATGCCCGACTCGCTTGCACCAGATGCGTCCGCGACAAGGTGGCGCCGCCAAATGTCGCTGCTCACCCGCGGTGTTTGTGCGCGTGTGCGTGTGGGTGCGTGTGCGAGCGCTGCAACTTTCCCTGCAGAAGGCAGTGCTCTTGCCCCTTTCCTACTCGAGGCCAACATGGAGAGGGAGTGTGGAGGCGGTCACTGTGGGTGTCGGAGGGACGACCCCTTCTAACGGACCCTCATGCCATGATTGGACACCTATGCAAGATGTTCCCGAACAATGGACTCTTGAGATGTATAAGGCGAGCCGTCGAGCTCACTCTCGGCGCTTTTTTGGGAATCGCTTTTTGGGATCGCTTTTTGCATCGCTTTTTGCATTATCTTTTCCTTGGACCATCTTACTGTAAATATGTGAATTAAACGTCCTTGAAGTTCACTCTGCCCCGGCTCCCGTCGTCCTGAGACCCGGCACCTGCGGGTCGTTTTCACCGCTCACCACCACGCTACCCGCTGGCCGGCTCTTATAGCAGGCCAGTCGTAACAAACTGGTGGCAGCGGTGGGATTCGACACCCGGAGGTCCCAACATCGACATGACAGCGCCTCGTGGTCCTGCTGACAACTGCTTGGCATCGAAGTGGTCCTGAACTCGTGGGCATGTTCGGGATCGGCTGATCATGGTCGTGGCCTCAACACCGGAAAGAGCGTGCCTGGCCTCATGACTGCATATGGTGAGTGCATGGCTTCTCTTCATTGAGATATCACCTGGCTTTGTGTAGATATGAGAGGTACAGAGCAGTGATTTGGTGCAACTGTTGACGGAAGTTGAGTACGTCGAGGTCGATAAGGGTGACGGAAATTGGAGTACGTCAAGGTCGACTAGGTTGACGGAAGTTGAGTACGTTGAAGTTGTAATAGGTTGACGGAAGCTAGAGTACGTCAATACCAAAGTAAAGTGAAGAGGTAGCAGCACTAAGGGCGGCCATGAATTTGAAAGCACTAAAGAAGCCGGAGTTGTTAAAATTGGCCAGAGAGTTGGGCATCGAAATTGATAAGACAAAAAGAAAGCCGGTAATCATTGAGGCGATCGAGGCGATCGGGGCAGACGACGAGGAACTTGAGAAATGCCTGGAGGGCATTGCAGAGAAAGAGGAGCAGCGCAAACGCTTAGAGGAACAGGAACAGCGCAGACGTATAGAGGAAGCAAAAGAACGGAGGCGTAAAGAGGATGAAGAGCAAGCAGATAGAAGGGAAAAACATAGGGTTGAAATGGAAAATCTGGAAAGAAAAATTCAATCACTAAAAGAGGACCGAGTGAGAACACTGATGCACAAATTTAGAGACGGCGAGAATATAGAAAGCTTTCTTACAACTTACGAGCAGGTTTGTGCAGAAGTTGAGCTCAATCGTGAGCATTGGTCGTATCCCCTGCTCTTTCTAATTCCTTGTAAAGTCTCAGAGGTGTTAGATCGGCTTCCTAAAGAGCAGTTTGAAGATTATGAGAGCGCGAAGAGGGCCTTGTTCAAGCGTTGCGGTGTTACGGTTGGTCACAGAGAAAGGAGTGAAGCTCCAGCAGAAAAGAGGAGACCGGAAAAGCCGGAAGTGTCTTGCAAAGTAGAATGCGAGAAAAATGTAGAAGACGAAAGCCCAGCCGCTGTGATAGTGGGTCATGGCACTCTTCCGACGCATCGAAAGCACGGCAGCATTGTTGGGAAAAGCCTGGCAGGGACAGTTGCGACTGTTAGCGCAGGGAAGGCCCAACAAGAGCTTGAGCACGTGAAAGGCGAGGTCGTCGGGGGTGCTGTTGATCACGGCGCTGTTCCGACGCATCGAAGGCACGGCAGCTTTGTTGGGAAAGGCCTGGCAGGGACAGTTGCGACTGTTAGCGCAGGGAAGGCCCAACAACAGCCTCAGCACGTGAAAAGCGATGTCGAGGCCATTCCGCAAGGCGTTCTGTGGGAGGGCGAGGTTGGTTCCAGCAGCCCCGATGGGGTCGATGAGGAGCTGGAGACCGTCCTCGTGCCTCAGCACTCGAACGGCCTTCCGGAATCGCAGAATGCTGTGAACGAACAAAGCGCACATTCGTTGCTAAGTGAAGTCGGGAAAGGCCTGGCTAGAAAACTCTTGAGAAGTAGCGCAGGACAGGCCAAATGAGTAGTGAGGCAGCTTGCAAAGCTGCGAATGATTTGACATGCCTGTCACATGAATGTGTCGCGGATCCCAGCACGGCTGCATGCGAGGAGAGCAGCGTTTTGGAAATTCAGGAGAAAGCGCTAGCTTTCATTAAAGATGCCATAATGGCAGTAGAAACGGCTGAAGGCCAGAGAGAGTGCGATACATCGCTGTGCAAAACGACTACCAAAGAGGTACATGAGCAAGCTGCGAACTCTTTTGCACAAGTATCGTTTGACAATGTCGCGACGGTGGTTCTTGCACACGATGTCCAAGGGCATTTCGACAAGTGTGGCAAGAACACCGGAGTAAGATCGGAGAAGTGCACTGAAGCACAAAGAAGGGCAGATGAGCAAGTCGGGGACAACTCCCAGGAATTTGAGCTGCATTGTGTGGATGCAGGCTGCGTTCCTCTTAAGCCCATTGAGTTGGCTGCCCGTCTACGGAATGAAGAGGCACGTGGTCTCAAAGTAGATCATGGAGACAGCACAGGCAGGGGTAGCTCTTGTGACATGCTCGTCATGGAGAATGAGGCCCCAGCATGTTGCTCGAAAAGGAGCACAAAGTGGCGTGCCAAAAAGAAAAAGCGCCACAAAAAGAAAGCAAACCTCCCCACATGCTCCAAGGCGAGCTTGCGGAGAGGCCACAGACAGTGGAATGGGGGGATCAGACTAGCCAGCCTAGCTAGACGTGCAGGTTCGTCCCGCGTCAGTAACTGTCACCCCAGACGTCATGCTCCTAGAAGAAAAGGAAGCAGGAAAGTGGGTTTTCATGGAACACCGTTCGCGAGAAGGCGACCATTAACTTTCCGCAGTTCCTTTCACTGTGCCACAGCCGCGTCGCGGGAATGCGCGTTCGTTGACCTTCGAGAAGTCGCTGCGCGGGGTGACAAAAGGGAGGCGCCTGCAAGGAAATCGGTTCGGTCGCGCGGAATAGCGAGCAGGTATTTGGCGTTTGGTGCTTCTCGCTCAGCTAGAAGGGCTTTCCGCGTGCGTCCACCACGTGTTCGGCTGAAAAGTATGAACCAGCCCCAGCCCTTTACCAAAGAATACGGTTAGCAACTAATGGGTAAGGCCATTGATGGATAAGACCATTAGGTTCTTTCGTTGGGTATTTTTTGCTTAGGACAGGTTTTTTTTTTTCGTGTGTGTTTGAGTGTAAGAGTGTTTCTGCACCGCGAAAGTTGTTTTAGAAAAATGTTTCGTGGTTTTCTTTGCTAGCTTAAGGATAGCTGCGTGATTTAATTCTCACGTAAATGTTGGATTTTCAGCGTCGCGAAATATGTTTTCTTTTAAACGCTGTTCCTAAGTAGTGTAACCATTACCGTAGGGAAATGTTTACGGGATCTGCTAATTGTATATATTGAAATGACAGTCAGGAAACGGTGAAAAGATTAGATGAAGGAGTAGGAGTAAGTTGAATACCACTCGCCGCGTTGTAGTCGCCTAGACGACGCAGTGGCGCGCAAGAAAAGTGCGACCGTTATATTTTGAAATGATGGTATGAGTTGCGTTTGTGTGTTGTGTGAGAACACAATTCGATGTTTGTGCACAAACGACGTAATAACGGCCGTATTTCGCGGTTTAACTTGGCTCTTCATCAAATACGTGTTTGAGGTTCGCTAAAAATGACTGGAGTCATTGCCCTGACGTAGCGAGAGCCTCAGAATGGTTTTCCGATTTCCATTTGTCAGTTTTCATTTATACATCTCATATGGAGATTTGTTTCTTTAGCCACGTGTTGAATCAAGTTATGATCAACTTGGCGGCTGACTTTAGGCTTTTGAAGTGGCTGCTCATTAGTGTTGTGTGGGGCCAAACGAAAGAGGGTAGATTTAGTGGGCCAAAATTGCCCAATTTTCGGGCAAGCAAGCCAGGTGTGTCTTGCAGAAGAGTCGCTGTGTGCTGGCTGCGTGTGGTTGTGGGTCCAGTGCAGGTTCGTCGGGACTTCCAGCTGACGAGGGGTGATGAACGTGGCGGACCGCTACCATTCTGGACGTGATCCACAGGAGGGTCACTCGGAACAAGACCACCCGCGGTTTCGAGACGGACGGCCCATGAAACAAGCCACCGTAAAGCGACTTGGCCCGAGCGGGCTGCCATAACGATCCCTCTGCACAGTGGCTGCTGGCCACTGCTCGTCGGGATCTTCTGCGCCGCCGGAGAAGCTGTTACGACCTGGCTTTCTACCAGGAACGGTGCACGTGGCTGTATGCCTGCATTGCAGCGTCCCCTCCGGAGGGTGACTAATTCGGTCACCCACCAGGCCATCTCTGTTGGGGCTGGACACTGCAGGTGCCCGTAAGCACAGTGTCCCGGGAAACATATGCCCGACTCGCTTGCACCAGATGCGTCCGCGACAAGGTGGCGCCGCCAAATGTCGCTGCTCACCCGCGGTGTTTGTGCGCGTGTGTGCGTGTGGGTGCGTGTGCGAGCGCTGCAACTTTCCCTGCAGAAGGCAGTGCTCTTGCCCCTTTCCTACTCGAGGCCAACATGGAGAGGGAGTGTGGAGGCGGTCACTGTGGGCGTCGGAGGGACGACCCCTTCTAACGGACCCTCATGCCATGATTGGACACCTATGCAAGATGTTCCCGAACAATGGACTCTTGAGATGTATAAGGCGAGCCGTCGAGCTCACTCGGCGCTTTTTTGGGAATCGCTTTTTGGGATCGCTTTTTGGGATCGCTTTTTGCATCGCTTTTTGCATTATCTTTTCCTTGGACCATCTTACTGTAAATATGTGAATTAAACGTCCTTGAAGTTCACTCTGCCCCGGCTCCCGTCGTCCTGAGACCCGGCACCTGCGGGTCGTTTTCACCGCTCACCACCACGCTACCCGCTGGCCGGCTCTTATAGCAGGCCAGTCGTAACACCGTGTGCTCAACCACTGACCTGGAGTGCTTGCTGCTCGCCACATGCGATCTTTACGCTAGAAAAGAAGAGCATCATCAAGAAGAGGCAGGGACGAAACCATCCACACCAGAGCATTTTGTGTGCAATTTCAGTGTTATTTCTTACAAAAATTCCTGGAGCCCTACTGGGTCTCCTGTCAAGAAAAGAGGACTGAGGTGGCGCTTGGTCCAATATATAAGCGAATTGGTTGACTGATCATCGTCTCGGAGACACCGTGCTACAGCATAGATTATTCACTTTGGAATGTCTGCTAGCCCTGCCAGGTGACCAGGTTCGCTGCCCACATCCTGGTGCCCTTGGAGAGGGCGCGGACAGATCACGAGCTGGCCATATAGCCCAGGATCGGAAAGCCCGCGCAAGGATCGCGTCACCAGATCGGTAGTGTCGCTGCAGCGCTTTGAAAACGGAGAGATGCAGGTATCACGATCGTACGGATGTCTATGGTACGCATCTACAGAAAGAAGATACTCTAGAGACTGCTGCACTGATCCTTGTTTCGTATTTGTTTAATGCTACTGGACTTGGAATTTCCAGAACAAAATTTTCTTCGTTTCAACACAGGGGCGGCATGCAACTTAATCGTCAAGTTCAGCTCGTCTGTCTTAGTTTTTTGATGTCATCGTAATGCGCACGTACCGCAATTCGCCGGTGGAATACTCTTCATCGGCACGTCTGTGCTGTGTAGCGATAAAGGATGTCGCAGCCTTGCCGTCAGACTGTCCATATATGCCTATATGTATACTGTCATTCAGATCAGTAGCCCAACGAAATCAGGACGTCTGGGTGCGTTAGACAAGGACAGGCCATGAGGGGTCACGGCTATCTTTTGTTTTCAGCAAAATTTTTATGTGAGGTCGGCAAATATCTCCTCAGAAAGGAATTAACCTTCGTTTTGTGAAATTTAGCACGAATTTCTCAAAAAAAAAAAAGAAAAAGAATTCACATTTCACTACAGGTGCAAAAGAGCATTTTCTCATGTTACAGATGTCACAACTTTCAACACCCATATTTGTGAAATTAATCGCACCCGCCATTTTTTCTTTTCATTTATAGTAGCCGGTTGTACTTTTGGCCCACGATAAGTTGAATTTATGTCATCCACGATGCATTTGTGTTTGGAGTAAGTGAAATGGCTGACCCCGCTTTTCGAGGTCCTTTTTGCCGGTTTAAGCGAAACAGTAAGGCTAAAAATACTTTCATCGACTCTCCCAAAGGTGCTCTGCAAGTTAAAATACAACAAAGTATTCATTTCATTTAAAGATGTCAAAGCTGTAGACATAGCGAAAATTGAAGGATTTCAAGAGATTCTAAAATATTCATCGCCAATTTTCAAAAAATCTTAGAATATGGAAACGTCCCTCATTAAATTTCTACCGCAAAAATATGTTGCATTATTTTGTTCTAAATGAGAAAATTAGGCGCTTTCTGGACCTATGTATGTTTACCTATATTGCAATTGGACAGCTAGGTGGCCCAGATGGTACAGCATGTTGAAATAAAATTAGAGCGAAGAAAAAAACAAAACATAAAAGACCTGTAGGACTGAGGGAAAACGCACACCACACCACAAGTGCTCATATATCACTGATATATTAAAATTCTTACCTCACTGTTTTTTCATGTGGCAATGACTGGTGACTCGGCGCTTGTCTTGCTTATCATTATGAGTCGCTAGATAACTGACCGTTAACTGACAGAGCTCCTGCAAGCGCACGCATCCGTCGACGTAGCAGACACAGAACAGCGCTTATGGCACGCCCTTTATTTATTTATTTATTTATTTATTTATTTATTTATTTATTTATTTATTTATTTATAATCTTCATTTTCCCCTCCTATATGAATTGCTCCTTTGCGCAAAAATGTTATGCGAGTCTAGAGCCCAGGGAGAAAATGTGACGATGCCACGGCAGGGGATGAACCGGATGGGTATGTCAGATGCGGGCAGTTGCAAGGTGGGTACCGAGTACTTTGTATTTTCGCTTAAATATTTATGTTAGTCGAAAAAATCCTACGCAATGGAACTGCGACTACGTTTCGAATCCGCCTGTTTTCCTCCCGTGACAGCAATGTGGAAAGGCCACGCACACTTTGGACTTTCGAAGCGCAACATGACGACGATGCTACAATGAACTTAATGCTGTTTCTGTAGTTCATTTCCTGCAGCGCAGTGCTAAATAGTTGAAAGCTCCCATCCGCCTATTGGCAAATAAGTGTGCTCATTTAATCCAGCATAACACGGGTTTCATAAAGGCCTTCCATGTATTACGCAGCTAACACAATTTACCCATGACATAGCAAAAGCTCTAAATCATCCATTATCTGTCGACTGCGCCTTCTTGGATTTTCAGAAGGCATTTTACACTGCACCTCATGCTTCATTAGTTGAAAAACTTGCAGCTTATACATCCATGGGTTATTTCTTGGATAAAATCGTGTCTCACATCACGAAAGCCGTTTGTTATAGTTAATGGAGCTCAATTTTGTAACTGCAGATGTCACATCCGGTGTGCCTCAAGGGTCAGTGTTGGGTTCATTATTACTTCTTTTATACATAAATTATATAAATCATGGCATCCAATCCCAAATGGGTTTATTCGCCCATGACTATGGTTGTAAGGGAAATAAAAGGTGTGGACGATGTAGTTCTGCAACAAGACCTAGACAAACTCAACAAATGGTGTGTAAAATGGCATATGAGGTTGAACTTGAAAAAAAAAAGAACAGTTTACATGACATTTACCAGAAAGAAGAATCCACATGTGAGCAGTTATCATATGAGCAGTATAAATTTAAAACAAATATATGAATACAAATATCTGGGTATTTATTTTACGTCTACGCTAAGGCGGCATAGACAAGTTGATTATGTTGCAGCAAAGGCTCGGAAAGTGCTCGGCTTTCTGCGACGCAATGCGAGAACTTTTCCTATGCCAACTAAAGAATTATTATTATACAATACCAATATCAGACCCATTATTCAATACGCGTGTACAGTTGGGGACCCTGCAGCTAAGCGAGACATTGACATATTGGAAAGGGTACAGAATTTGGCTGCTCGATTTGTATAGGGAAGTTACAGTGGAGCTATTGGGGCTGCGAGCTTGAAAGGAAGATTAGGTTGGGAGTACCTAGACAACCGGTGACGTAAGTTGCGACTGAACTTCTTTCATGCTGTCTATCATTGCCAGGTCAGAACTGATAAGGTCATATTGTATTTACTCGCACGGCACTATGTCTTCGCTCGTGTAGATCATAGGCTCAAGATACGGGAAATCGCATGCATGACACATGTATTCCAATTTTCTTTTTTTTTTTTTACAAAAGCAATCATGAATGGAACCAATTGCCCTCAAACACTGTCTCTATTATGTCTAATGAAGTTTCTTTTACTCTGCTAGAACCAGAATAATCATGTGTTATTTAAATTTTTTTCCCCGTCTTACATGTATTTATGTTGCTGACTGTGATATTTTTTTTTGCAGCTTTGTTTGAGTGATCGTTTTTCTAAAGATGTTTCTTCATTATCTGTACTTTTTTATATGCTCTCCCACTGTAATGCCTCTTGGCGCTGTGGATAATGAAATAAATAAATAACTAAAACAAAAAAAAGTGATACTACAGTTTCCCTGTCCGAACATCTTCACAGTGTGGATGTGGCCCTTCTCCTGAACTTTTCTCTCAAAAGAGCATTATTATAGTGCGTCTCATTTGGTGCAGCGCAAAATGAGCTTAAAGATTCCAAAATGATAGCAAATGTTGGCTCCTTGTTGCCCTTGAACTAAACAGTGTCATATCATGCTTATGCTGCTGGAATAACACAAGCCTGTGCTCCTAATTACTGGATTACTTTTTTCTAAATAAGCACTTTTGAAAGATGTGTTTCACATAGGCACATACAACATTAAGAGCCACACATTTACCATGCACTGAAGCTTACCATCAGGAATTTTATAAAAACCCCGAATTTTTGCCCTGATTAATGAAAATGAACCGTCACTTCTTCTAAACTGTATAACCAATGAAATCGCATTTGACTAGTGGATGTGTGGAAGAATTCACAATAGGGTTGGAGCAAAATGGTTAACACGTAAAAAAGCATTGCCCTCTATACCCCGTGTACTGAAACGTTACACCGCTTTCGACCCAATGACATGATGTTTACAACTCGTAACCATCAATATTTCTTGTGTATGGGAAAAAGGCGTGTTCGAAATGTTGTTGTTATGTGGGGTTTAACGTCCCAAAACTAGCTCTGATTATGAGAGACGCCGTAGTGGAAGGCTCCGGAAATTTTGACCACCTGGGGTTCTTTAACGTGCACTGACATCGCACAGCACACGGGCCTCGACATTTCGCCTCCATCGAAATGCAGCCGCCGCGGCCGGGATTCGATCCCGCGACCCTCGGATCAGCAGCCGAGTACCTAGCCACTAGACCACCGTGGCGGGGCGTTCGAAATGTAGCCGCAGCTGTGTCGCGTAAAAGAATTAAAAGAATTTTCATGACTAACATAAATATTTAAGCGAAAATACAAAGTACTCGGGACCCACCTTGCGACTCCCCGCATCTGACATGCCCACCCGGTTCATGCACTGCCATGGAATCGTCGCATTTTCTCCCAGGGCTCTAGACTCGCATGTTTTTGCACAAAGAAGCAATTCATATAGGAGGGGATAATGAAGATTATGGCCAGAATAAGGTTCTCCTGACTAGTCCATTACAAATAAATAAATAAATAAATAAATAGTGCGCTATAAGCGCTCTTTCATGTCTGCTGTGTCAACGAATGGATGCGCTTGCAGGAGCCCTGTTAATTAACGGTCAATTACCTAGTGACTCATAATGATAAGGAAGGCACGCCCCGTGTCACTAGTCATTGCCACATCAATAACAGGGAGTTTAATTAATAATTAAATATATGAATTGTAATGAAGCAGACGCGCTCGTGGGTATGTGCTCATCGAAGAGGAGGACGTAGACATAGACCGCCATTGCCAGTGAGCCCGTGGTACGGATAGACGTTGGAGTGCCTCACTATACTTTGCCTTGTGCCTCGTTAGCAACAGCGACAAATGTCGTCACACAGTGATTTTTATTTTATTATTGGAACGCAGCACGTTGTTAGGTAACCGTATGTAGGTGAAAAAATGGGTTCAATTTTCTCCTTTAGAACAAGGTAATGCAACATATTTTTGCAGCAGAAATTTTATGAGGCATGTTTCGACGTACTAAATTTTTAAATAAAAATTGGCGATGGTTACTCTTTTAAAAAGCATTTGAAATCTTATAACTTTCGCTGTGCCTACAGTTTTGGCATTTCTGCGATTTTTAACGAAATGAATATTTCGTTTATGCGCATTTATCCTAAATTTACAGAACACATTTGGAAGAGTCGACGAAAATATTTTTAGCCTTACTGCTTCAGTTAAACTGAAAAAAAAAAAAGACTTACAGAGACATCGAAAATTGGGGTCAGCCAAAGACAGTTACCCCAACATCAAAGTTTGGCGATTTATCAAAAAACACATCGTGGACGACATAACTTCAACTTATCGAGAGCCAAAAGTACAATAGTCGTAGAATAACCGAAAAAAATTTTCCCGGGTGTGATTAGTTTCAGAATAATGGGTCTTCAAAGTTGTAACATCTGTAACATGCGGCAGTGCTCTTTTGCACCTGTAGTGAAATGTATTTTTTTTTTCACGAAATCCTTGCTAAATTTCGCGAGACGAAGGTTAATTGCTTTCTGAGGAGACATTTGCCCACCTCATATAAAAATTTCGCTGAAAACAAAAAAAAAAAAATAGTCGGGACCCCTCTTGGTCTGTCCTTTTCTAAATGCACCCGTCTGCCATCCAAAAGCCCTCTTAGAAGGTGCATCAAACGGAGGAAACTTTCAACAAATAAGAAATCGCAATACGTACGAATCATATAGATAGGAAGTGAGAAAGACAAAGATCCGAACGCAAGCAGCATGGATATAAGAAAGGAGGGAGAAATTAGGATGAGGTGACTAGTGCATGTATGTTCCCCGTGATGCGCATTTGCAGCTGCATTCTCGACTTGCCACGAATCCCAATGATCGCCCGCAGATCTGGTACGCTTTTCCCGACGGTCAGAAAGGCTTTGTTTCAGGCGATGTCCACCAGTGACACCCACAAGAGCATCTTTAAAACCAAATTCTTCATGCGGTCTCTCACATGGCCGATCAATTGAAAGAGACAAAATTTCGTATACGGCCCTTTCAGACATTGGTATAAATTGTCTTTGTGAACAGACTTACTCGATAAGCGAAAAAAAAAAAAACAATACCCGTTTCGAAGACGCGGCTTCCGCAATTGCTTCATGCTCTTTACAACTTGCGCCAACCAAGCCAACGTTTGTTCTTAATTGCTTTGTCGTCGCGCGTTCTCTCTCTCTTTTTTTTTTTCCTCGCCAAATGATCATTTTCTGGTCGTGACGCGCAATGTTTCACATCGAGCGACGATTCCAGCTAAGCTACAATTATAGAACAACAGGACGATGACGGCAAGCTCCGCACAGTGGTCTGGTGGAACAAGAAAGCTGGCCGGCGAGTAAGCCGCGCGGAGCGAGTGATTTGCAGCAGGAGTTGCATTACCACGCAGTGAAGCGAAAGCCAAACTCAGTGCGCGTGTGTCCCTCGGCAACATAGCGCGTAGCCTTCGCGGAACGGCGCACACGGCGATGGCAAGACACGCTCCGGCGATCGGACACAGAGCTCTGCGCGCCCGCTCGCAGCGGCGCCGGCCAGGTCGCTCAGGGCAGTGCTTTTAATTAGCGGCGAGCCTTCGTAACGACGAGCAAATGGCAAACTAAGCTTGGAGATAGACGTACGGATGAGTTTATCTTGCAGTATTATATTTTCAAAACGACACTTCTGGGGACAAGCGTGTTAGAGTAGCTGTAAGAGAGAGAGAAAAAAAAGAAAAAAAAGGAATCACCGGTCATCTGTTCTTGTCTTTCGCACCAAAGACATGATGCCGATGTGGCGTCACGACCTGGTAAATGTTCCTGTTGAAGTTGCCACCCTATAGGGTCCACTCGATCGCGGAACGAGGAAATCGAACTCGAACGAGGAAATCGTAAGAGTTACGAACTGTGTCCCTTTCCATTAGTCGGTGACCATTCGGAACGTGATACTGGACCAAGAGATCCCATCAGGCTTCTGATGATGCAATAAATCATTACCGATAAGACTTTTACAAGCTCCGAGTAAAGCAGTTTCATAATTCGTGACGATGCCGTGAACAAACTTGAGTAGTTTATGTCCACCTTACTGTTCGTTCGTCAGCACTTCCAAAATGTCAAATGGGCAACTTAGACCATGGTCTAAGTTGCCCATTTGTAGCTCATAAATATCCCAGAAAACAACGCTGAAGCTAACGCATAATGGCGGGTGTGCTCTCCAATTCCTTAATTGTGTCCCAGCGATGTTCGTATACGCTGTGGTGACGATTGGCTGATGACTAATCCCCATATGTTGTAGTCATGAAGCGGCATCAATTCCGAATGTCATAAGCAAAGAGCGAGCGCACTAGGTGACGAACGACCAAGGTTAGTTAGTCGTCGATTATTTATAGAACGACAGCACACAGAATTCAGACAATATATATTCTACGTGGTAGCTAAGATATTACTTCATTACGTTTTTTTATTGTTTTTTTTTGTGAGAAAATACAATGAGCCAAGAGAAATTCGGTAGAAGTCTGCCTGCTTGGGACAAGTGAATTAAAAGCAAGAATGAACTCCAACCAAGCTTTATTTCTGAAGTCGCTACTAAGCATGATGTGGGTGACATGAGTCAGAATAGAGGAGGCGTACACACAAAAAAAAAAAAGAAAAAGAAAAGAACTACTTTCGCTGAAATGCATGCTCTAACTAATACTTCAGCCATATGGTTTACCATTTACCGCCACCAGGTTTGCGTTTTACTATTGTACTACCGTTACACGTAAGAGTCTTTGACAGCGTAATTACTTCATTATCTATATCTGTATACAGATGCCTTGACATAATAACAAGAGAGAGCACACAGACATAATAACAAATGACATAATAACAAAACATGCTCAATACTTACTAGACCATTTACAGATGCTACAAGCGAATAGTCATGGGCAAAGTTTCCTCATTCAATACAGCGTTCCGATAAACATATACACCTAATCGAGTATGAGCACTCCAGCTTTGAACCATGACATAACACGCCGCTTTTGATTTCAGGCTTGGGTGTTTAACGTAGCTCTGCTTATTCTCTTTCTCTCAGTCGCACCTATCCGGTATGATGCTATATACAGTTACCCTACAAGACGAAGCGCCACAAAACTAATCAAGGTGAATGGCTTGCTGGGAGAGTTGGTGATCGATTTCTAAATAAAACGTTAAAAACCGAGCAATAAGAGAAAAGAAGGCAATGACACCAGCACCTAAAACTAACAAACAAATATATATATGACATTCGCACAGCCTTCTAGCCTAGAGATTTTCGGGCGTTAGTGTGAGTTCATGGCGTAAAGGTATCTCAAACCAGTGGCGCACCGACGGGGGGAGTGGGAGGTTGGGGGTTGTAACCCCCCCCCCCCCCCCTTGAGGCCGACCTAACACTCCCTCCCCCTCCATAACTGCTCCTATGTCCTTGCTACGAGTGTCCAACGCACACCTTCAAGGGCCCTGTTGCCGTTGTAATTTCAATTCACGACATGGCTTGAGGTCCGATTTTTCCTGCCCCTAGAAATGCATTGTATTCACTCATCTGCTTATAAACTGAAAGAGTGCGAACCCCAAGTTGAGCCGGCGCAGAAGTAACAGCAGGAAGACTCTCTTTCGGGGTCGGCAGCGTGCGTGGACGGACGGCTCACGACGGGGTCCGTGCGTACACGATTCCGCGGGTCGGGCGCATGGGCCCTCGTGGTGAGTCGGCGACGCCACATTTGATGCACTGTGTGTGTGTTGTATGCTGTTTCACGTATTGTATTGTCATTGTATAACGTCATTTAGCGTATCATCAATGAGGCATTAGGTTAGGCTGGCGATATCGTCGTTTGTAAAAGCTGCAATAAATGTACACGCATTTGGTTGCCCGACGGCGTGACTGTCCGTGTGAGCGTGGCGAACATTACGAGACCCCGCAATCTATGGGCGCTGCCTTCTGAATCGAGTGGTTTTGCTCCAGCTTCCACAACATGCGTATGCCTATAGCTGTTGGTTTAAAATCTTTATTCGTTTGGTTTAGCTCTTTCACTTGTGCTTAATTATACAGATTCCTACTTTCGGGCTCTATCCACACTGTATTATCTCGTTCTTCTCTCACTTCACCGGTTCATTATCAATTTATTCCAAATGTTAGTATAGGACTCTAGGTCAACCCGTCTGGCCCGCGTATTCTCTTTGTTGTTCTGACTTCCGCAATCCTAGAGTTCGTCCACTCCATCAGTCATCAGCAACCTTCTAAAATGCTTACAAAACTCACCGCTGCCACGACTGTTTAGGCAAGAGCTTGAATGTACGACAACCACTTCTCTACAACTCGCCGTCTTTTGTGATGTAACCATGGACGCCGCTATAGAGTCTGTCGACAGCGCGACTTGCGTGCTTTCCCCGCGTTGCAGTTTCATCATACTTTGTCTCTCACCCTAACCCATTTTCTACCATAAGAAGCGAGGCGTTTTTATTGTGCCCGTGCTGCTGACCTAGATAATGTATAATATTAACTTCTCACTGAATTCTCTTGCTCAGGATGCCAATATCAGCAGCAAGACAAGAGAGCACAGGCACATGAACTGCACCAAACCAACACGCCTATAACGACGCAGTTGCTTTAATTGACAGAGGCACATAAGTGATCCTACCTTAATTTTGCCAACCATTTTATGATAATGCGCGTCAACGACCAACTTATTTTCCTAGCCTATAAAAAGGATTCTCGGAAGTATTTTTCATTATGTCAGCGTAATTTTCATATTTAAACCGTACGAGATGGCCTTGAGTTAGATTTATCGATATATTGATACTTTGCATCTGTTGTAAAACTAAAACGACTCATGTCCCGCCACGGTGGTCCAATGGTTACGGCACTCGCCTACTGATCCGAAGGTCGCGGGACCGAATCCCTGCCACGGCGGCTGCATTTCGATGGAGGCGAAATGCTGAGGCCCGTGTGCTGTGCGATGTCAGTGCACGTTAAAGAACCCCAGGTGGTCGAAATTCCCGGAGACGTCCACTACGGCGTCTCTCATAATCAGAGCTGGTTTTGGGACATTAAACCCCACAAATCAAATCATAAAACAAGTAATCTTGTCCAAACTTCCCTCTTACAAACTTCTCATACGGAAAATCATTACACCGATGTTTTGGTGAGATGCGATATCTTGGTAGTAATTTAGGGTGTGGGATCCTCCTTTCACGCCACTACCTCGTGATGAACATTCTTGTAGTGTTAACCACAGAGGATAATTGAAAGAGGACCACAAATTGGTGGAACTTGTTACCGTAATCATGATACGGGGAAAAGGGGTGCAAAAGATATTAATCTAATACCTTTATTTTTAGTCTGGTAATACTAAAAAATTAGCGGACTTCCGGTAACAGCCTGAAACTAAGCTGTACTACAGCAAGACAATGGGAGTTACTTCTCAGCTCTGCAGTAAGTTGTTATATACTTGAATAAAGAATTTCTTAGCGTCTTTGAGCCTGTGTCGCGTCATTTCTCTACATTTTTAACCCTAGTCAGATTGCTTTTATATAACGAATTATTTAATTGACTTTATGAGTTTTAAATGCGAAGTATTTCTTAGCGAACTTCGGCGACATTGAGCGTATCTGTCTATCTATAGCCGCCTACGACTTTGTGGTCTCCTGGCCGTTTCGTTAATGGGATGTATACGAAAATTGGTATGCCACAGCATGACGAACATGAATGACAGACCATAACATGAAAATCGTGACATGCATGTCATGAGCGGCATGATTTACATGCCACAGTCTTGGTGCTCTCCTGGCCGTTTCGTTAATGGGATGTATACGAAACTTGGTATGCCACAACATGACTGCATGACGAACATAAATGCGGGTCATAACATGAAAATCATGACATGCATGTCATGAGCGGCATGGTTTACATGCCACGGTCTTGGTGGTCTCCTGGCCGTTTCGTTAATGGGATGTATACGAAAATTGGTATGACACAACACGACTGCATGAGGAACATGAATGAAGGTCATAACATGAAAATCGTTGCATGTATGTCATGAGCTGCATCATTTACATGCCACGCGTTTCGTTAATGGGATGTATACCAAAATTGCTATGGCACAACATGACTGCATGATGAACGTAAATGACAGGTCATAACATTACAATCATGATGCATGTCATGAGCGGCATGGTTTACATGCCACAGTCTTGGTGTTCTTGCGGCCGTTTCGTTAACTTCATATGTACCAAAATCGGTATAGCGAGACAACAATGCAGATACATTTTACGTTCCTGATGCGTGCTGATTCCCACTGCACGTGAGATTTGCCAATTTATTTTTTTATGAACTGTTGTCATAGGTTTGATGTACTACCTATTCAGGCCATGCCGTTTGTACAAGTGCAGCTATAGGCCGACATTCTACTTTCAGATATAGTTTGATGAGGCTCAAAGGAAGTATAGTATATAAAAAAATGTGGCTGATCCCTCTGTCAAAAGAATCGGTATAACACGAAAGTGAAATGTCTCTTCGCATAAGCAGGTGAATGTTTATTGTTACATCGAGGTGAACTTGCCTATTGATATTGGTGTTTCGTTGGTACAGCACCGTTTGACCTGGATGAACCCACGTTCACACATCGCCTCCATAGTTTACCTAATAACTGGGCACATACTATACATGTTTTGCACCTATCTCACGACCAGGAGGTGCGGGATACCGTTTCGCCATCATGGAGGACCAGCCGCGGCAATGAAAGTGCGGACGCGTACGCGTTTCCGTACTCGCTCTCGTTAGCCACGGTGCTATGCGCCGTATTTGAGTTCCCGAACCGCAGGAAAGCAATGAAGAGACGAGAGTCAAAGAACACAAACCTTTTTCACGTGCCAAAAGCCGTACACAGTCAATGTTGCCGCACGTAGACACTAAAAGCTCGAGGCAGCGCAGTTTGTGGCTGACACGTTTCAAGCACGCCGATCGCGACACCGAACACGCTGATATAGCCAAGTGTGCAGGCGAGCGAAGAAACGTTTTCCGAGCACAGTTCTGCGCGTGTTCCTACGTTGAGCATCGTCCGTCGTAACGGATCGTGAACGAGCGCAGCGAAAGATGTCCTGGCTCGTGCGCCTGCCGAGGCCGCCGGCGGGCTGCCGTAGCAGTTTTCTGAAAACAACATTCGGCGAGTCAGGGGAACCCAGCAGTCCGCGCCGCCGAAACGGAAGCTCATCGTACTTCAAAGCGCGATCGAGCTTCTTTAACAGTGGGCGACGTATTTGGTGGAAGTGCTTCGTCGGTGCAGCAAGCTACATTTGCTGGTAGGAGAACGTAGATGTCTAATTCATTTGCTTAGCATATGTGATACTCCCTAATGCGAGATGTGGCTGCGCTCACATCTCGCATTAGGAGAATCACATTCGTCGAGAACTTTCTTTTTAGGGGCGAAGCTCCTTAAGGTTTGGGTCTGTCCGTCCGTTGTAGTAGCGCGTTACCTACTAGGAACGCGCTACTATAGGTAGGTAAGGCGCTACTAGGAGGGCGCGTGTGGGAGGCGCGCCCTCGGCGCGTGCATCCCGGCGCGCGACCTCTCTCACTCTTCCATCTGCTGTCTTGTGAGAGAGAGAGAGAGAGACAGAGAGAGCGGAAGGCGCGCGTTGACTATGGAAACGCTCTTTCTTCGATGAACGCGCTACCAGCTCGCAAAGGAGAACGCGCTCACCCGCGAGAGACAAGCTTAACGCAGGCAGCGTCTTCTAGCGAGTTTCTTGATTGAAAAATACCGACTGCTCGCGCTGGGGAGTTGTTCACCGGCCACCCATATATATATATATATATATATATATATATATATATATATATATATATATATATATATATATATATATATATAGGCACTGGATCTTGACTTGCAATGAAGTGCCGATGGGAGCTTTCACTTGTGCGTTGTTGAACCATAAGGATTCGTAGCGTGCGCGTTAACTAAATTAATCCGGAACTCGGCACGATCGACGATGAACCTCCGGAGCTTCGCCCACTCATCATCATTCACTCCGCGGACATGCGTGGATTTTTTTTTCATGACTGAAATTTAGGGACACGGCGAAAGAACGGCATAAACTGTATTCGTATGCATGCCATTTAAGATCTTGGAGGACACAAATACCGATGGGGCACCGACGTTTCTACTCTGATGCAGCGCAGATCTTGAACAGCGCGCTGCGACAGCGTGTAAGGACGGCGCCTGCTGAAACGCGAGGCTGATGTAGCGGCAGTCGCGGAGTCGATCGGCATTGGGAGCGTCTACGCAGTGCAAGGCCAGCCGTTACCGCAAGACAAAGACGAAAGCCGTACGGAGAAAAACGTAGTAGTTGACGACGTCCCTGTGCGTCACTTCAAGTACATAGCGTTGGTGCCCGCCGGCGCCCGGCCGCTCCGTGTAGGGATCGGCATCGTCATACGTTCGCACCTTTGCGTATACATAAACATTGTGCCGACGCTATTAACTCGGGGTAATAAGCTTTCTGCAAGGGACGGGTTACATTGCGCCTAGAAAGTTAATAAAGAAAACAACCAAAACACGATCAACAAATGTATGAACGGCGCTGTACAGAACAAACCAACAAGTGGTACCCATGGTCCTCCAGCATGTCTGTCGCTAAGACTGCGGGGCAGTCGTGACGTCACATGCAAGCTATGTATAGTACGTGATGCGCGACAAAGGTATCAGTCATATTTACTTGCGCCACATTCGCCCGCCAACGTCGTTGCCGTGCTCTGGTGCCTAACGGAGCAATTTTCTTTTAGATGCGGAGCACCTCTTGCTCGCGGGTATGTCACGCGTCAACCGGCGTCCGCACTCACACTACGCATGCGCGACTCTCCTCTCCCTTCCCTCTCTCCAACAGCTGCTGCCATAAATAAAGCGGGTAGAGAACGCGCGCGCGCGGCGTCCGTCCGCACCACGGTGTAAGGTCCGCACGCACACTACGCATGCGCGACTCTCCTCTCCATTCCCTCTCACCAACAGCTGCTGCAATAAATAAAGCGGGTAGAGAGCGCGCGCGCGCTTCGCTTCAGTAGCATCTCCTCCTTCTCCGATGAAAGAAGTTGGTGGTGTTGTGTGATGGAAGCAACAGTTCCGTCAGCGAGTGGGTTGACGCAAGTACGCATCAGCATCAACCCACACTTTGACAACGGTCACGCGATGCGTGGTAACGAACGAAGTTAACAACACGCAAGGTTCACCGCAAAGGTAACACCGAGAACACTGCAAACCTGTAAACACCGCCGTTAAATGCACCGTTGAAACTCCCAGCGATGCTCCGCATCACCCCATGGTCCCCTTCGGGGAGATGGTGTAATTGTTTTCCCATCGCGCTCGAAGAGCGCGATGCGGCGGGGAAACGCCACCCACGAACAAAGGTGACCGGTGCCCTACCACTGCGCTATCGGCGCATATACACTCGACGCTGCACGAACGCGGCTATGCGCGCGGCTCTGCACACGTTCATCGAGGGGGACATTGGAACGCACCTGGAATGGTGCCGCTATCCAGGAGAGACGAAGTGAAGCTGCAGTGATTCACTTTGCCTCTCCTGGACGGAGGCACCGTTCTAGGAAATGTGCGCCTGGATGCGCGCGTGCTCAGCCCGACGAGACAAAGCGCGGTCGTGCAGCATCGAGCATGTGCGGCGTTAGCAGTGGTGCGGGGGGCTGTGAGTTCGATTCACAGCGCATCAACAGAAGTTTTTCTGAGTGTTTTTCTTTATTGTTCTTACATGTTTACTTTTCCGCATCATATCCGTTACGGTAGTGACGTATGGGGTCATGGTGGACCCCGGCATAAAACAATTTGTGTTAATATGTTCTGCCCTCATAATTTAGAACATTCTGACCTGCAGAGTTTTTCTAAACAGCATCGCACGACCGCCAACCGGTCGGCATGTCGGCACCCTTTGACTGCACGGAGCAGCAAACTAAGCACGTGCCAGACAATGTTGTTTGGAACTATGTTATCATTGTGATGCGTTGCTTTATTCAATTTTCCGTCCATTTTCCACGTGTACTGCTTTGCTGAATGCCTTAATTCATGGCCCTGCCAAGCTCTTGCAAGATGTCTCTGTAAAACGCCGAACCAACAATAAAAATCATCATCATCACTGATGTTACTATTATTTGGCATTTTATTTGCTTTACGATTCCTCCAGCTGAGCCCCGCCACGGTGGTCTAGTGGCTATGGTACTCGGATACAGATCCGAAGGTCACGGGATCGAATCCCGGCTGCGGCGGCTGCATTTCGATGGAGGCGAAATGTTGAGGCCCGTGTGCTGTGCGATGTCAGTGCACATTAAAGAACCTCAGGTGGTCAAATTTTCCGAAGCCCTCCACAACGGCGTTTCTCATAATCAGAGCTGGTTTTGGGACGTTAAACCCCGCATAACAACAACAATCCTCCAGCTGAAGCAAGGAAATGACGTATTGCGCAAGGTGCCCGCTCTCCGCCCCTCCCCCGCACCCCCTTCAGGCACACACAACAACTATGTAATCGCGTGCCTTTCGTGAAAATTACAACACCCCCTCCCCCCCCCCCCACCCCCCTCGACAGAAGTCCTGGGTGCGCTACTGTCTCAAAGCATCGTTAAAAGAAAGGATCACAAAAACATGTCATTGGTGAAATATCTTTTTTTTATTTTCCGCTTTTAACCGTACACTCATTTATACCCCCTGCGAATGCGTTGTAGAGTGATCATTTTACTCAACGATTTGCAAAAGTTGCTAACGTATTTCTCTATTTTTTGTCGACGCCCACCTATGCAAATTAGTTTGGCAATCGACAAACGAGGTTATTTTCAAAACCTAGCTTCTACACCTTTTTGTAGCCCATTTCCCGGAAGTTCCTATCGAAGATGTCAGAGCGACTAATGACAGTGATTAGTTGGGAAATGATAGTTTGACAGGTGTAATACTACTGCCTTTGTTTGTACGAGGCGTACAAATTAGAGTACCACCAGTGCAGCGTGTACAGCGGGCTGTCAAAAAGTTTAGAGAGGAGGGGCGTGTGTGTTTTGACACCGAACCACCGCCCCCCTTCCGTCTGCGCCCCTGCGGTGTCATGTTATATGAGCGTTCCGCACGTGACAGACTGGCGGTATATGTCACGCACAAGTATCGTAAAACATCTGTGTGCCATATACATAGTATACATATCCATAAATGCAATCCTACGGACCTAGAATATTAGGAGATTCGCTAATTGCGACTGATGGAGAGGAGACGCGACAACAACGAAATAAATATACTCACGCGTCTTTTAATCTTGTTTCTCAGGGCAGCAGTAACGTCGTACACAGCTCTGGATGATTTACTCTAAACCTTTTAGGCGTCGGTGAACAAACCGGTACTGCGTGCAACTACGGGCTCGCGCAGTGCAGAATGTGCCATGACCCACGAAAGGTAGCCGCCCCTTCTCACACTTCTGCTTCACCGACTATTGTACGGCGGCGAAACTAACTTCGAATGCGTAGCAGCGAGATGTGTTCGTGTCAGCATTTATGTCAGTTGAAAGTAGCGCCCTGTCCCGTCTTCGTTCTTGTGTGTGTGTTGTTTTGCGCTAAAGAAAATATTTTAGGGTTTATAGTAATTGTTCTGAAACTTTGAGTTACGTTGAGGGATTGCCCTGAAGGCGAGCTCTGGGCAATCCAGCGGGCCGAGGAAGCCGCATCTGACCGCTACCTATAGTCCCGGCCGTCCCACTAACACGCAGAATAAATAATGAAGTTCTTTATCTCTTTGAGTTATGTTGTGTATAAGATGCCCTACGTTTACTCATTGTTGAAAATGTGGAGCGTACGCATTTCATACCTTCACGACTTTTTCTTCCGTTAATTAGAAATCTTTCAAGCTATCCACCTGAACGCCAAATACCTAATGAAAAGTTAAGCACGTAGATAAACAGCTAAACGGCTCGTTTCCAAGAAGCGCTGTGTTCAGCGTAACTGCAGAGGGGCGCAAGGCGCTAGAGAGCGGTGACAGATTCGAAATAGAACCACGTGAACAGGCGTTTTCCCGCAGCAGTGTTATTGCTCTCAAGCTTCGAACGAATTACCGCTGCTACACGCAGACAGGATGCGCGAATAGGCCGTAAGCGATGGTGATGGGTCGATCACAACCGACATGGCCTCGCCTTTTGCCAAGACAACTTGCCTGTGACAGTGATGGGGCCACGAAAAACAAGAGCGCAAGACAAATGCCGAGGCTTGGTCAGTGTTTCTGCCTCGGGTGTTTTAAGCGAGGAAGATGCATGTGCCGGAAGGTTGCGACGCATCGTAGAATATTTATCGTATTCACGCGGTCCGGTGATGATTTTACAATGCGTACAACTGTTCCAGCCGATTGTCGTATTAAAGCAGACTTATACTGGTGTCACACGGGCGCTTCGAAGGCCTTCGAACCAACTGTCCATCGACTCAAAAGTCATGTTTTAGCTGCTACACGGGCGGTTTCGGTGGCCGCCCAGTCGATAGTCTATCGAGCTCGACGCTCGATAGACGCGTCGAGCTCGGACGCGTGTGCTGGATAAGTCACGAACGAACTGGGCGGTCGATGCCTTCTTCGGCGTATTCTATATAGTTGTGTTTGTAAACGCCAAAAACAGTCCACTTTTTTATCACGACGGGATGCATGCTTTTTGCACGACTTGTCGCACGCACAGGTGAACGGACGGTCGTGTATCCGGAAACCAAAAGAAGCGATACGTATACCTCTGCATATTGGGCAAACTGTGTTCTATCTATCGCGGCTTGTTGTGCCTTATCTGCGCCGTATAGTGCGGGTCTACCATACACTGGGATACCTTGCCCCACAGCAACCCTCCGTCGTGTAAGATACGGCGTCAATCCTAAGCCGTTCACGATCCTTCGCACGCCACGACTCGCACTTAAATTACATAGTTTGCGAGTACAAAAACACAATGTGGCTGAAAAGATATTCGTGCATGAGTAGTTTTCTCGCAGTGCCATGAACAAGTAATATATGGTTTTGAAGCTTTCCATGAAGCCCATACGTCCAAAACGTGTTTCACCCGCAATTTTCGCTACCAGGTAACATGTCAAGGCACTTACAGACAGAAATCAAAGTATGCACTCAATAGGACACTCGTACACAAGCAACAACCACCCACTCTTAAAAAAAAGGTAGTGCTACTTACTAACTTTGAGGTAGTAAATGCTTGTCACAACATTGACTACCTAAGTAGTAAATGCAGGTAGTAAACGGCCAGGTAGTAACTTTAATACCATGTCGTTTACTACCTGCAGTTACTAGCTATAGGTATGGGTAGTAACCAAAGGTAGTAACTTTACTACCATGGAAATCGTTTATCCGGCTTATTAAGTTTCGGTTATATTTGCTGTTTACGTTGCCATATCAGGTCGACTGTATTGCAAAAGATTAAGATCAAATAAAAATGGGCGCGGTAAGGCATTGTCCGGCCACGCTAATTGGTGCTGACTAATGACATCATGTTGCACCAATTAACAATCGTTAATTACTTCATGTGATTACCCATGTGAATAAGCTGCACAGAAATATTAAGGGGGCAGCTTAGAAGACATGTTCGAACCAGAAACGACAGCACACACTACCGCACACAGAAGATCAAAGCTCCTACGCGATATATGTCCTAACGGCAACATTAACGCTGTGTATGTCCCTACTTAAGGACGCTCACGTTATTCCGGTAAGCAGAAGTGGATTCGGATGAGTAATCAACGTTTTGGATCGAAATTCTTGTATTTTGTCTGTTTCCGTATATGTATGCAACCACGCTGCATGGGACTCTTATTCAAACATAATCAAATCAATTATAGTTTGTCTAAATTCCGCGTACGCCTATCACAATTACTGCATAATATACTACTGCCAGTGGAGGTAGTACATTTACTAACCAGTTATGTACGCATGTAGTGACAGTTACTACCCCTGACATTTACTACCTCTAGCCTACATCTAAGCTAGTAAGGGACAAAAAAAAATATAGTAATAGTGCCAAAACGGTAGTAACTGGTCCCGTTACTAGCTTTTCTACTACCTTTTTTTTTAAGAGTGTGTAGCATTGTATTTCCCTTTAATCGAGGTGCCCGGTGACAGTCACGTAACCAGTGTGAGCTATAGATAGCCTAAGGTTCTACTATACTGCAGTCGAGTATTTTGCCAATCTTTCTATTTAGCAAAGTTACCTATGCCAGTGAAGACCACCCCCTATTTTTAGATGATTTTTCCCTCTTTCGTTTCTTGTATTGGTTCCATCAGCAATATAAACTTTTCCACTGCTCTGTGCTCTTCTGGCTCCTCTTTACGCACTGGTAGCATTACGCGAAAAAGACAATGAAGGGGACAAAGACGAACAAGTGCCCATACTTTTCATTGTAATTTGTGCGGAATGCTAACGCAGCAACCCGAATTATGTACCACACAACCAGCCCCACACAGGTGAAGCCTTTTTGTTTTTTCCCGATCGCCGTGCTTTCATTGCCTAAGTAGGTCGACGAGCAATGTTTGTTCCTTGAGGATGACGGTGCAGGCAACGCCTCCGGCTCGTCCCTGCAGGCAACTGCCAGTACTGCGGGGAAGTATAGAGATTTTGGAACACTTCTGCAGCACCGCGGGAGGAACCCTTGAGCTGTTTCCGCGAGCACGGGCTGCCGGCCGGTAGCGCTGAGGCGCTCCTTCGGGTTCTTGGTCGTTCCCGCGCGAGAGGGGCGACCCACAAAGCAGTGTGCGACTGTCTCGAGCAGTCCGACCGACTGATCTCCACTAGGGGGATCAGTGGTCCGACCACGCCAGCCGACTGCTCTCTGTGACATACAGCAGTGCCGGCGTGCGAGGCCGGGTCGCCGGATGACTCACTCGAGGAGGCCGCATCGAAAGCGAACTTCGAGACTTGGTGTACAAATGTAAATAGTTCCCCTGCATTATGCCGCTCTTTCTTTGTCCTTATCCTTTAATCCGCCGGGGAGCGGGAGGGGGGAAGGGAGGAGGAGCGTGTTACGTCGGAGGAAGTGGCAACATTTTTTTCTGCATGACCATCCCGCGCAGTAATAAATCTGACAGCAAAACAGCACCAATAGAAGCTATATAGCCGCTCATGCAGGTCTGGTTTTCTAAAGTGCCAAAAACGCCTTCATCACCCTTAGGTGTGATGAGGTAGATATTCAAATATGGTTTATTCCAATGCGCGCTCCTTGATCAAAGCGAGCTATCGTACTATTGCGAGCGACAGTCTCTGTGCATTAGCGAGCAGAGTCACACAGGATGGGCTGAAGCATCTCCTTGCTACCACAGTCAGAAAAGGCGTGTCCGGCCATTCGGATGCACAATGCGAAATACTTGAAGAAGCCAGTTTAGCCCCAGCCGACAGGGCAGGGTGTCTTCACATCGGCAGGGTTCAAATGACATGCGGAAGCGGAGCAAAGAGTAAAACTACCGTCAACTGCTTGAATACTTGGAGCATTCCACGTGGAGAACGCGCGTGCACTCGAAATTTTCTAACAGCATATCGTACCTTGATAGTGATGTCAAGTTCTATTTGTTGCTTTGAATTGATGACCAAACAGCGTTATCGGCGTGCTAGTCACTTATTACACCGTAGTCACTTGCACATCATTGAAACATCACGTACGCGGTGTCCTTTCTCCACGGCTACTATTCCGTTATACATGCAGCGGCCATGGACAAGTTCTCTAATTCTGCACCGCGGCTGATGTCAAAAGGCTGTAGTGATGCTTTCAAGTCGCTGAATATCGACCAACGTCGATGTTGTTCCTGCTTGATAGCGCGGAGTTCAGCGCGAAGAGCAGCTCAGCTATATACAGCTGGGTTGCCGTCGATTTCATTTGGTGCGCGGTACGCCTCGAAATCGATGGCAGTGGCTCTCTCCTGGACATCCAGTGCGCCGGACGAACAGCGGAGAGTTGCCGAGTCAACAGGTGTAAGTACCACTCGGTGCAAAATGAGCAGAGGCAGTTGTGTGTGATGGGACATGAGCGCTCAGACTTTTTTTTTTTCTTCTAATTCCTGGTACGATGAGGTGCACCGCAGGTCGAATAAAACACTGAGAAGGAATCGATGGCTTGGTTGCTGTGGTGAATCCTGATTGAACAGTGGTATAACGACTTGAGACCGTATCACAAAATGATGTATACGTGGCCTTCTTGAAGGAGGTAGTGTTCACATTGCTGAAGCGCTTGGATTCAATGCGGATGGAAAAGCAATTACATCTGAGCAGTACAAATAAGCAAAAAACATTTACAGTATAAGTCGAAAAAAGTAGGGAGAGTAATTCTGAGAGATGGAGATATCACAAAAAGAAAGAAAACAAAAAAAGCGAGCGGCGCATAACGCTAGATTGCGATAGAAAAGAATGTCTGACTTCATCTTGCTGGCTTGTTGACCACTCGTCATCAACCTGTTCATAATGGGAAACCATAAATAAACATCATAATTATTGCAATGCGACTTCACCTACCTCACGCCCCTTTCTCATTACAAATACGCGCGAAGAACAAATGGGCGAAAGGTGGTATGCGCACGGCTACAAGCGCCCACGTGAGGTCGCGTCTTGCCATGAAACCTTTGTGGTTGCTGGAAGAAGTCAAGAGGACAATAGAGAGTTTTAGCAGCGCCGGTTTACCGTACGGCAGTGACGGTAACACCGCACCGTCATGGTCGGCACGCGGCTATTTTAGTCGGAAAGACCTGCACTAGTTGCGCGGTGAGTACGGAAAATGTCGTCGAATGATAAAACTTGCTAGTAAAGCCTTCAGAAGCTCAATTTTCTACGTGCCAACCACGACGGTACGGCATTACCGTACTTACCGTACGGTAAGCCGCCGCTGCTAAAGCTCTCTAATTATGCTACCCATATTGACAGACGAGCAACGGGCGCGCTATAAACTGCGACACAGCAGACAGCGACGCCACCTTTTCTACATGTGCTAAAGGACGTAGTTCTTGATTAACTGATGGGATTTCACGTACCAAAACCGGCTATGGCTAGGAGGCACGCCCCGTAATGGAGGGCTCCGGAGTAATTTTTGGGCACCTGGAGTTCCTTAACGTGCGCCTCAATATAAGTACACGGGTGTTGTTTGCATTTCGCTCCTGTCGAAATACGGCCACCTTAGCCGGGATTCGATCCCACGACCTCGAGCTTCGCAAGCCAACACATAGCCGCTATAAGCTACTACGGCGACGACATTCTTACGAGTGATTTGTGGGGTTCAACGTTCCAAAACCAACTCTGGTTATGAGAGACGCCGGAGTGGAGGGCTCCGGAAATTTCGACCACCTGGGATTTCTTAACGTGCACTGACATCGCACAGCACACGGGCCTCAACATTTCGCCTCCATCGAAATGCAGCCGCCGCGGCCGGGATTCGATCCTGCGAACTTCGGAACGACTTCTTACATCAAGCTGGTTTGTCGTGGTGCGACGGAGTGTCCAGTGAAAAACTGCAGACTATATGTCTTATGGTGCGCTTTACCCCGTTCTTATTGGTTCTCTTGTCAGGCTGTTTCAGAAAATGGATCCAGAAATCATACAGGCGTAACGTTGAGAGATAGGAATACAGGGTGGGTCACAGAACAGACAGCTAGGGTGAAGGAAGAAAAAAAAAGATGAAAAAAAAAATGGGCCTGGACAGGCCACATTATGACGACAGATAACCGGTGGCCAATCACAGCGAGGAAACGGATACTAAGGGAGGAAAGGCGCGCAGTCTGGACGAATGAGAGTACAGTGGGAGGATAAAATTTTTAAAAAATGCAGGCATAAAATGGGATCAGCTCGCGCAGGCCAGGTCAGAATGGAACACGTTGGCAGTGGCCTTTGTCTTGCAGTGTACATAAGCTGATGGTGGTGATGATATGGCCGTGGTGACGACACAGTTTCTTTACGAACCATGAAGGACGACTAGTTGGTACATCTTTAGGAAACACATGGTGTTTGCAGCGCAAAAAACTGGACAAACAAATGAACACACAAACTTTACGATCGTGTAAAACACATGTTGCAGAAAAAATGAATGCATTCGTAAATTACGCTCCCAGAAAGCCTTCGGAAACATCCTGTTTATGAAGTGAGCAGAGGTAGCAGAGGCTTGGTGACCTAGGAAATGCACAAGAACAAACGACAGGTGGAGAAGTCCCTTTGAAATTAGATTTCCACAGCCGTCTCGTAATTCGTTTTACTTTCAAGTCAACGTTTTTTTGTTTTTTTTTTGTTTGTTTGTTTGTTTTTCGTCGAAGGAATGAAAATAAGACGTTGAAACAATTGGAATGTCAGTGCACGTTAAAGAACCCCAGGTGGTCGAAATTTCCGGAGACCTCCACTACGGCGTCTCTCATAATCAGAACTGGTTTTGGGACGTTAAACCCCACAAATCAATCTTTCGGCAGCTCTAAATAGACCAGGTGCTTCCCTTTAGTCTCTCTTTAACGTCGATGGAATCGCAGTATATCAAGCTAACCAACCGTTATCAGCTACAGACGTATTTTGCAAAAATGAATACATACAGTAAGAAAGGTACAGTGGTATCGACGGCGACTGCGTGCGTGGTCGGTGTCTTAAATTCGGACAGCAAGTAAAAGAAGGTACACACAAGACGATACAAGAATGTGTTTTAACAGCCGTCGCATTGCCGCGTCCCGATTCAGGATACGACGCCCCCGACTTTCCCTCCTTGTTCAGTGCACTCTTCTGTTCCACGTTTCTCCGCATCGATAAAATTTCTGAAGTATATAAGCAGAGCAAACTTTGAAAAAGTCAGAATGAAGACAAACACGCACAGGAAAGGCGCTCATTCCTGCGAAGGGTGAAGAACTTGTTTCTCTGGTGCTGCTGATTCTCTTGAAATATATAGTAGAGGTGTAAAGGCACTCTCTCCTCCAAGTTAGCGCTACTTTTCACAAATATGAACAAACTGTTCCGGCAACACGTATCAATACAAAAAGTTAATACGAGTAAAGATTACTAGCAGGAATTATTACCGTAGCATTCTGCACAGATTGACATATTCAAAGGCCACCGTAACTCAAAGGTTAAAACCGGTTAAATAGCAGTACACGTAAGGTGTCCCTCTTTTTTTTTTTTTTTTTTGCCTCAATAGCTTGCAAGCGTTTGAATCTTATCTGAAGAGTTGCAATTCAGACTGCATATTAAAATGCAACCGAACAGTGACGGAGCATGACAAGGTGGTCGCCCACTGAGCACAATGCGTGTCCACGGTGCACACGCACGCATCGGCGTCGTCGCCGTCGCTAAAGAAAAGCTTTTCGCCATAGAGTTTCCTACTGAAATACTAGAGGGAAATGTGGCGCTATAGTGTCTGTGGGAGTTTCAAATATGGCGGTTGAACCAGCATGGAAATGATGGGTATGACATGGATTTGCCTAGTCTTCGTTCTTCTAGCTGCTTCATATGGCTTTGTCACTTCAAAAAAATAGGTCATTTACGACAAAACAGTGCACTAAAACGGAAGATATTGTGCGTGCGCATGTACTAGTTGCTTTTTTCGCGGTTAGAAAAATACTGAACGCTCAGAAATTTAGTAATATTGTGCGATGTGGCAATGTTGCCTCCTCTATCTGTGCCCGAATTTAGCAGCGTCCATGAATGTTTAAGTTCCAGAGTTGTGTTCGAACTTAAAATAAATATTTTGCTCTTGTAAGTCACGTGCTAACGTTTTCAAGTATGTAAGAGGTAGGTGCATCTTCTAAATCTTACAAACGTGCTTTCGCTCGCTTCTTTAAGCGCCGTGCAAGTGCTCCACTGCCGTTTTACAAATTATATGAGTCAGGCCGCTGCGCGAGGCCGTAGCAGAATAAGCGCAGTATCGCCCATCGTATGGTGGCTAGTTTTGTGCAAAAACGTGATGTTAAATAAGTAACCATGCTGTTAAACTCCGTCTGAAACTGCGCCTGAGCTTCAATTTGAGTTGGCTTTTTGAGCGTCGTCCGCAGGCGCGTCTGCCTATCGCCAACTGGGCGTCTGCTACGCACGATAACTGCGCGCCTGCTTGGCGCATTCGGTCAGCGTTGAATTAATCAGATAGCGCAGTTGGAATGCTGTAGTACAAGACAGCCTTGTCACAAGGGATGTATGTCAGCCGTGAAAGCGACCCTACGCTTACAGATTTTGTCGCACCTGATACAAAAGAAAAAAACAACAAGAAAGCAAAATCGCATACGATAAGGTTCGCAAGACGCAGCGCAAATACTTCTAAAGTTGGGTAAAATACCACTGCAAATAATATGTGTAGCCATCCATCAACAAACAACAACGAAGCAGACTGCACGGCACCTCATCATTGCAAACGACCATGGTACATGCGACAGTCTGATTATCTCTAGCGGTAAAACGAACACTACAGCCGCTGCCTTCGTCGCGAAATGAAAAAGTGTAGTAATGTCACTCGCGTCACTGACGCTAAAAAACAGGAATAAACAAACCTACCAGAACGTTTCAAGCCGCAGGCACGAAGACTATACAAATTCATGTCATACCCATCATTCCCATGGCATCTTCACGATTGCAGCGCCAGTTTTCCCTCTAGTATATTAGTATAGGAAACTCTATGCTTTTCGGCACGTCCGTGTTTGTACAGAGATCTGGGAGGATGGCTTTTCGTTCTCGATACGCTTCCGGAAGGCACAACACAACGCCTTCTGGTGAACTTTAAAATCGGCAGCTTTCTTGTTTGCGACAGCGTTCCGTACAGAGTGACCGAATCGACACGACTGTCGTTACACGAACTGCACGGGAAATGATTGGCGCTAGCATGACGTCTACCGTAAATAAAGCGCAGATGCAGGACTGCATGTGCATGAACTATCCCTAGCAGTTTTATAAGACCCGTCCCGCGTTTTATTTTTCCTCTCCCCTTAACTTTCTCTTTTTATTCGCTCGGGCGCGCTCCCTACATCGAGAGTCGCACTCTGCCACGTAAAAAGGCACACTAGTAATAAAAAGGAAAAGAAGAAAATCCCATTCGTAGCGTAAATGTGTGCCACTTGGATCCGTACACGCCCCCGTATAGCGACGGCCTGCCTCACGGCACAGCGCGCGAGTCCAACGCGGAACATTGCAGCTTCGTGTATAGTGCCGAGAAAGGCGCATGCGACGATCAATTCTCAAGAGAGGCTCGTACAAGACGCGCACAGGCAGCAATGACGCAGCACTTGCTGGCGAGTGGTCAGCCCGCACCGGCAAACTCATTAAGCGGCACACGACAGACGCCCATCAGGGGCTCTTTGTTCGCGGCGCCGCGCCAAACGTGGTCCACACACTTCTTATAAGAGGGCAAGAAGAAGGGGCACGTGACAGACCAGGAAATAAGTGGTCGAGAAAACACTCGTCCCTCCCATCCTGATTCAGACCACGTAGGCTTCGCACGTAAGCACGCCATCCTCGGCGCGTGTGCCGAGTAAACAGCAGGCCGAACAGGTCACCAAATGCAAGAACCGCATGTACGCAATGATTTGTTGCCACATTACAAGCAAATGGATCGTGAAGAACATCGAGCGAGCTGCAAGGAGGTCAGACTTGCTGCACTCGATACCGTGACGTCACGCACATAAGATGGACCAGCGACGGCCATGTACGCTATAAGGCCATGCCAACAAACGCGCATGGACAGTTCCTGCAGCGCTAACCATACTGAAAGTATACACCGACCACGGCCCACTCTATGTTCATCGTGTGACACAGTCGGTTAAAATGTGCGAAGACAAAACACCTCAGGCAAATTACCAACCTCCGCCCCACTTGCAACACATTCCTTAAAAAAAAAGAAAAAAGGAAAAAAGTAGCACTACTTGTTACTTTGAGGTAGTACCAGCTTGTCATATATATATGTTACTACCCTGTTAGTAACCACAGTCAGTAACTGCGAGTGTAGTAACTGTTACTACCCTTGCAGTTACTAAATGTAGTCGGCGAATGTTACTTCCTTGCTGTTACTAACGATAATTAGTAACTCTCTACCTTTATCACTACTGACTGCAATTAAATAGGCGTAAGACTATTTTGTTCATATGAACTCATAAAAAAGGTAGTAGCGCTGCTTATACTAACTTTGAAGTAGTGAATGCCTGTCACATCATTCGCTACCTAAGTAGTAACTGTAGCTAGTAAACGACGACGTAGTAACGTTACTACCATGTCATTTACTATTTGCAGTTACTGCCTATAGGCAAGGGTAGCAACCAAAGTTGGTACCTTTACTAACATGGCAGTCGCCCGCCAAGGTGGTCTAGTGGTTATGGCACTCGGCTGCAGATCCGAAGGCCGCAGGATCGAATCCAGGCCGCGGCGGCTGCATTTCGATAGAGGCGAAATGTTGAGGCCCGTGTGCTGTGCGATGTCAGCGCACGGTAAAGAACCCCAGGTGGTCGAAATTTCCGGAGACCTCCACTACGGCGTCTCTCATAATCACAGCTGGTTTTGGGACGTTAAACCCCACAAATCAATCAACCCATGGCAGTCTTTTATAGGGCTTATGGAGATTCGGTTTATATTTGTTGTTTACGTTGCCATATCAAGTCGACTGTATTCAAAAAGAATAAGATCAAATAAAAGTGAGCGGTACGGTATTCGTCCGGTGACACTGATTGGTGCTGAATAATTACATCGTGTTACACCAATTAACGATAGCTAATTACTCCATGTAGTTAGCCATGTGAATACGTTGCACATAGAAAGGTTTAGGTGACAGCTTAGAATAGAAACGTGTTCGAACCAGAAACGACACCACATACTACCGCACGCAGAAGATCAAAGCTTCTACGCAACATATGCCCTAACAGCAACGTTAACGCTATTTATGACCATACTTAAGGATGCACACGTTGTTCCGGTAAGCAGAAGTGGATTGCGATAAGTAATGAATGTTTTGGATCGAGATTCTTGTATTTTTCTGTTTCCGTATACGTATGCAACGACGTTGCATGAAACACTTATTCAAACACAATCAAAACATTTATAGTTTGTATAAATTCTGCGTACGCCTATCACAATTACAGAATAATACTACTACTGCCAATGGAGGCAGTAGCGTTTACTAACCTGCCACCTACGCATGTAGTAGTGACGTTTGCTATCCCTGACGCACTTAGGAGTAATGGAAGCATTTACGACCTCTCGCATACTTCTAAGGTAGTAAACGACGGGAAAATGTAGTAAAGGTGCCAAAATAGTAGTAAACGCTCCTGTTGCTAGCTTTTCTACTAACCTTTTTCTAAGTGTGCGCTGTTTGCATTGCCTACTCGAGTTGATTCTATTTTAAAGCATAATATCAAGTAAAAGTAAAACGGCGCGGCACTGTCCTGTTACACCGATTGACGACCGCTAATTACAGTTATTAATAAAGTGAACAATGACATTTCCAGGTCACAATGTGCACAGAGGCATGAACGAACAATAAACGAGAACACGCACTCACGCACACAAATAACGTCAAGCCTACGCGACACAAACGGCTGTGGCTTCGCACTTGGGTAGCACAAATTGGACCGTTGAACAGACGTTAGCAGAAACCGGTGAGTAGAAAAATTAGAAACGGCTCTAAAAAGGTAGTAACCGCTCTAGCTACTCCCTATTTACGTGCAGTTACTAACTTCAAAATATTTTATTTAACAGTGCACGCTATTGACGGCATCGAACTTATTTTCTAAAAAGGATAACGGAGAGAGGAAGATTAATAACTTCTGGGGGTCTACTACGTCCCAAAACCACGGTATGATTACAAGAAACGCCACAGTGGAAGGCTCCAGAAAGTTTGACCACCTAAGATTCCTTAACGCGCAGTGATACCGCACAGTACACGGGTCTCTATAGCAATTCGCCTCCATCCAAATGCGGCCGCCGTGGCTGGGACTCGATCCCGCCACCTTCGGGTTAGCAGTATAAGGTGCCACACTCTTAAAGCAAGGTAGTGCTACTTACTAACTTTGAGGTAGTAAATGCTTGTCACAACATTGACTACCTAAGTAGTAACTGCAGCTAGTAAACGACAAGGTAGTAAGTTTACTACCAAGTCATTTACTACCTGCAGTTACTGGCTATAGGTAAGGGTAGTAACCAAAGGTAGTAACTTTACTACCACGGCAATATTTTATCGGGCTTATTATAATTCGGTTTATATTTGCTGTTTACGTCGCCATATCAACTCGACTGTATTGCAAAAGATTAATATCAAATAAAAATGAGCGCTGTAAGGCACTGTCCGGTGATGCTGATTGGTGCAGACTAATTACATAGTGTTAAACCAATTAACGATAGCTAATTACTTCATGTGATTAGCCCTCTGAATACGCTGCACATAGAAATATCTAGGTGACAGCTTAGAAACATGTTCGAACCAGAAACGGCAGCACACACTACCGCACAGGGAAGATCAAAGCTTCTACGCAATATATGCCCTAACAGCAATGTTAACGCTATATACGGCCATAATTGAGGACGCTCACGTTGTTCCGGTGAGCAGAAGTGGATTCGGATAAGTAATGAATGTTTTGGATCGAGATTCTCGCATTTTTCTGTTTTCGCATATGTATGCAGCGACGCTGCATGGGACTCTTATTCAAACATAATCACATCAATTATAGTTTGTCTAAATTCTGCGTACGCCTATCACAATTACAGCATAATACTACTACTGCCAATGGAGGTAGTAGCATTTACTAACCTGTTACGTACGCATGTACTGACAGTTACTACCCCTGATATTTGCTATAATACCTCTAGCATACATCTAAGCTAGTAAGGGACAAAAAAAATATTGTAATGGAGCCGAAACGGTAGTAACCGGTCCCGTTACTAGCTTTTCTACTACCTTTCTTTAAGGGTGCAGAGCCGCTATAAACCACCGCTGCGGGTTTCAGGAGGATTTGTAAGTATTCAAGGACATTTCGAGTGCATTTAAGGATATTAAGAATTCGCTACTCGAAGTGCGGCTTTCCTTCACTAATCTACATGTGCAACTTGCAGCATCTGCATAGTTCGCGACACCAGATAATCCTCGAAAGGAGCGTCTCATAAATTAATAAAGTTACACTATCGCTTCGATGTAATTCCAATTCCGCCAGCGTGAGGTGAGTAATTCGCTTGGCTACTGTCAACTATATAGATAGGTGCATTACAAATTTCGCCTTCCCGTTTTCCAGGCCATAGCACGGAAAGAAGAAAAAAAGGCCTTCATATTAATGAGTGTCGAAGCTGGCGTTTCCTCAATACGGGCCCTGATGGGACAAGTTCTTCAAGCATGGAATATTTACGTCCTTTACTGCTCATCAGACCACATGAACGAGGTCTCCAATTAGGTCAACGCGCACGTCCCGTTCATATTTAGAAGCCTGCAAGTCACTGGTATGCCACCTTCATCGAAAGCTCTTTCAAGCGAAGCTTGTATTGTCTAGCTTGTGTGGGCGTAGTCGGCGTATAGTTGTCGTCACGCCAGTTGCTCACAGAAAAGTGGAATCCCTGGCGCCCTCCATGAATTGGCGAAAAAAAATTAATGCAATAGTTTATTTTTTTCGCCGGATTTATACATATCCCCCCCCCCCCCTTCCCCCAAATGGATCCGTTATGTCGTATACCGTGATCAGAACGAAGCCGTATACTATGAGCTACCATTCAGTAGCCCCTGCGTTGTCGGCGTTTCGGGTTAGCCTTCACGCTAAACATGCACCCACTCATAGACTACGCACGACGACGTTGATCGTGTACTATGGGCTGGACATTTGGCTCACTGCCAAACAATCAGGCATAGGCATTTCAACCACCGACTACTTTGCATTACACCGATTCCCACAATACGTGTGATCTGCCGGATTTTTTTTTTTTTTTTCCTGTTGTAGCGCACAGCAGGAGTCCCTTACGAATGAGGTAGACATGGCAGTCTCTGACGGCGAGGCGCGATGGGAGGCGGGGTCCCTGCTTAGCTACAGCCTCGCCGATCAACTTTGGGCCGTCCAGCACTCCGAAGAAGCCACCCGTGTCCAAGGACTCCAGGCCGTCACCTAGCCTGGGGTTCTTGAAGCCGTACCACGACCAAACCGCCGGGTCTATTCATTTATAATAAAGTTTAATCTTTCTCTCTCTCTCTCTCTGGTAAACGTCGAGAAAAAAACGACCGGTTGCGCCATCCTCGTTGATGAGTGCCAATCTTGAAGTTTAACGAAAAACCACGAAATACCCACGTAGGTTCGTGTTTAAAGGCAAAGATACTTCAATTTGTATTTGACATACATTTGATAGTTTTCAAACCCTGGCCGTCCATAGTGCCCGCGAACGGGCCGCCAAGCTCGGCTTGGCGGTCCCTACGTGGGACTAGCCGGGTGGCGCGCGGTCGCCCCTGCGTTTTCTCTGGACATAAATAAACTTTGCATCATCATCATCATCATCATCATTTGATAGCTCTTTTCACGACTTTCATTGCTGAATTAATACTGCAGAAACGTAGTAACCAGTGTTGCCAGCGTCCCTACACATACAGAATGGGTGACCACAAAGATCGAAAAATTGGTTTTAAAATTTTCTACAGACTTCTCAGCGAAACCACTGCAAACTTGTACATTTTGAATGGTGCGCTTTCTATTGCGATAAAAAAACAAACAAACAGGAAATCTGTAGAGTCCCATTCCAATATCGGAAGCGAAGCGCGTGAAAATTATCTTTAACAAATGTTTGCGACGGTGCATGGAGAGTTTCACTCAACTTTCCCAGTCCGGTTCCATTCTCTCTCGCACACCCACACGAGGGAGAGAGAGAATGCGTTACGGCGTATATACAGGAACAACCGGGATACGATGCAGATAGTTCCCCGCAGCAGAGACGTTTCGGGTGTTCGTGCGGTAAGCAAGAGCTTTCGTCGAAAGAGCGCGCACCACCGACTGTATAACCCGGAATGCGAGGCGCACATGTGTGCACACGGTGGAAAACAGGAAACAGGCTTTTTTTTTTCTACACATGTACAGGCGTCGCGCCCGCACATGTGTAGAAAAAAAAAGCAAAAAAAAATAGAACAGCGCACCAAACAAATAAGTCGGAGCTTTCGCTACAGTATTCGGCAATGCACTTGCTGAATCGAAACGCTACAATTTTTCGTTTGCGAACCTTCCACCAGACTAAATTAATGAGCGTTAAGAATAATGATTGCTGGTGTTTCACGCGCCAAAACCATGATATGATTATAAGGCATGCCGTAGTGGGAGGGGCCGGGAATTTTTGACCACTTGGGGTTCTTTGGTCTGCGCTAGACAACGCGCAATACACAGGCCTCTATCATTTTCGCCTCCACTGAAAATGTGACGTCCGCGGCCAGGATCGAACCTGCGTCTTTCCGGTCAGATGCCTAGCACCAACAACTACAGGTCACCACGCCGAACAGATACCTGAATGTTAGATTGCACTTACGGATCGAATGAAACTGGAGGAAAAAAAAAAAAGCGAAGACACGCAGCCCATTTCTCGTTTCGTTTCGAACTGGAGCTACTGGTGCTAAATGTTTGATTTTTTTTTATTTCTGAAGAAAATTTCGCTTAGCATATATGAGAGCGACGTTCTGATCGAGCGCTATAGCGCTCGATCAGAACACGCATATCAAAACACGCATATCCGATTATCAGAAGTTTCCACCACCATTCGTTTTTCCGGAGTTGATCATCACGTAAGGACGTCTTACGCAGCCCCTTACACAGGCCGGAACACGCACCGCGTTTGCCGACGCCATCACATGACTGCTGAGAGAGTATAAGGCGGAGAGGCCACAGCGTCTTACACCAGCTTCTTACACGGGCCGTAACGCGCTAGCACAAACGCGTTAGAAAAGCGCAGTCTTTCGTTAATGTTGGGTATTTAGTGTCATCGTGGTGCATGTATCTACGTGCGCTTCGTGGCGTAGTGGCTAGCGCCGCGCGTTCGGAAGCGAGGGGTCCCTGGTTCGATTCCGCGCTTCGGACACAACTTTCGGAATTTTTTTAAGATGCACACATCTCTATGGGACAGCGCCATCTAGGAAACTAGACGGGAAATGGAGATGATGACACAGAATGCGTACAGCGCCATCTAGTGTATCGTCACCCAACTGCAGTTTGCATGCATCTCTATGGAACAGCGCCATCTATTGTATGCTAAGGGAGACGCTACTGGCTACGCAGGATGCATCGACAACCGAGAACCGCCCAGGTGATGCCATAAGGAGCTTCGCCCCTAATAGCAGACACGACTACGCAGTTAGTTCAAGGCATAGAGATGCCTTGAAAAAGCCCGGACCCGCGGTCGAAACTGTTGGCAATAAACGATAACTGCGAAGTCGTGTCTGCTATTTCACTCCAAATACGTTTGGCCCATTGAGAACAACTTCTCAATATATATATGTGTGTGTGTGTGTGTGTGTGTTTGAGGAAGAGGGTAACAACGTTCGAAACACAAATTTTTACTAACGTTTCGGCAGGTGGGCCTGCCTTCGTCAGAGTGGGCCTTTACTCTGACGAAGGCAGGCCCACCTGCCGAAATGTTAGTAAAAATTTGTGTTTCGAACGTTTGTTACCCTCTTCCTCAAACACATATTACACCGGATCCATCGATCTTCCTTCGCACATATTATATATATATATATATATATATATATATATATATATATATATATATATATATATATACAGAGAAAGAGAGAGAGAGACAACTTAGTGAGCCTACAGACAATGAAGCCTATATATATATATATATATATATATATATATATATATAAGGACAGAGAGAGAGAGAGAGACAACTTAGTGAGCCTACAGACAATGAAGCCTATGAGAGTACAGTGGAAGTTAATTGTAGTATTGTACTTGTGGAGTGAGTAGAAAGGAATTAAAGTGTACGAAAAGACTAAATCAGACAAAGCTCAGTGCGTATACCACTATCGGACGCGTTATCCGAAGGTAGTGGGTTCGGTTCCCACCGAAGGCAGGTTTGTCTTTTCGTGCACTTTAAACCCTGTCTACTTACTCTACAAGTACAAGACTACAGTTAACTTCCCCTGTGCGCCTTCCTATGCTTCACTGTCTGTCGGCTCACTAAGGTGTTTCTAAGAAATAAATGAGCCCTTTGGCTATATATATATATATATATATATATATATATATATATATATATATATATATATGGACCGCATTCGGGAGACATTCCCAAATCATGACTGGAAACTTGCCACTGGTCACTAAAGCAAAAAGTATTCAATCATTGCATTCTCCCAGTACTAACGTATGGTGCAGAAACATGGAGGTTATCTAGAGATTAAATTAAGAAGCACGCAGCGTGCAATGGAGAGAAAAATGATAGGTGTAACGCTAAGAGATATAAAACGAGCGGAGTAGATCAGAGAACAGACAGAAGTAGCCGATATTCTTATATCAATCAAAAAAAAGGAAAAAGTGGACCTGGGCAGGGCATATCATGCGGAGGACAGATAACAGATGGACAGTAAGAACGACAGAATCGATACCAAGAGAAGGAAAACGTAACAGAGGCAGGCAAAAGGTTAGATGGAGCGATGAAATTAAGAAGTTCGCGGGCATAAAGTGGAACCAACTCGTTCAGGATAGGGTAAATTGGAAATCGTTGGGAGAGGCCTTCGTCCTGCAACTTAATAGATGAACCAACGTCGTTCAGGATAGGGTAAAATTGGAAATCGTTGGGAGAGGCCTTCGGCCTGCAACTTAATAGGATTGATTAATATATATATATTATATATATATCATATATATATATATTATATATATATATATATATATATATATAAAGCAAAGGCAATAATAGACAAGAAACCACTTGGTAAGTATGAGCTAACTGAAAAATTCTAAACCAGCTCCACTGCAGTGAAATGTGCACGAAGTGAGGAGCAGTGGTTCGCCTGCGTTTCCCTTGTGCTTCTGTTGTGCTTATCGTCGGCGTTTTCGAGGTATCTTCGCTCAATTTGATCACACCATGCGATCAATTAACCTGAATGTGTACCTTATTACACTAATCTGGTTCATATTACCCATTCTTAATCATGATCCATTTACGAGAATTCATTGGTGTTTATGTTTCTGTTGGTTTCAGCGCGGTGATTCGGGCCTGTGTTTGCCTTGTGTTTATTATCCGTGCTTTCAATTTATTTTCGCTTAATTTGATCTCATTATGCGACTAATACCGTTAATATGTATACCTCAATGTATTAATCTAAATACATTTTAAGCAGTTTTGGTCAGTTATTAGCACGTTGTGGCCCTGCATTCAACTGCTGTTTTCTGAGCGCGACAACCACGTGAGACAGCCCGGGCCCTTAAACTGATCCCCACTTAAAGGTCACGCTATAGCATGCAGATTGCTTCAGTATAATGCAGAAAGATGTAAAAAATGCGAAGCAATAACACGACCATCAGTGATGATGCATGCTAGCGATAATGCCTTTGACACGCTTTTGAAGCTATACATCCGCGGAGGTATATTCTGCCTCTTTCTGCGAAATGCGCATTACCCGCTTGCGAGGCGGCCCGCCAATGAAACTCTACTGCAACAGTAACAGCTGCGACGCGGCAGGCCTTCTGCTTTGCTATTATATAGCACAACAGCCGTCGTCACCGAAGGTTGCTTCGCTAGCCTGCGTGTGTGTGTTTGTGTGCGTGTGTTCCTGATGAAGTACCGACTCCGGTCGAAACGTGGTAAATAAGCACTTGCGTTGTTACTGTTTCAAGATCTGCTTGATCCCATATGTAATCAGAAGAAATATAAACTATAACAGTAGAAAAGAGCAAAAGTAAGCGGATGATTACATGACGTCAAGCGAATGCGTACAGTATCATGCGCCAAATCCTACACAAGGGCGCTGGCCACGTACAATCGTGTTTACTTTTACTCTATGTGCCTGCAGTGCTTATGCGCTCAGAAGCTGTGTCACGATTCAAACAACAAGTTCGGTAAATGGGCCGTACGAGACGTCTACAAGCAACGACTTACGTCGGACGAAGGTGGTGTGCTTCCCGACGATGATAGGCACAAAGCTCGTACATCTACTAATGGTTACTCAAACGTTATATCGCAAAACACATACACCCATTCTGGAGGACTGGCCAAAAAGCAGTCGTGGGCACGTTAACAGCAAGAAGTAACAGTGTTACAGTTCCCTATGCCAAAAAAGTAACTCTGTTACAGTTACTGGATTTTCAAAAGTAACTCATTACAGTTACAGTTACCATGAAAAAGTAACGTCGTTACTTTACCGTTTAGTGTATAAAACTATGTAACAGACGACAAACCGAATGATGAAGTTTATTTAATAGAAACGTAGAAGGCATGCGTACGGCCGGAGCCGTATATCTGAAGGGATACACGGCTCTGGCTTGCGTTGAGTTAAAATTGAGTTAAAAGAGCCATTTTGTACTTTCGAAACCACTGAACACGAAAAACGACGCGGAATTTAACACAGCTCGAAGAAAAATGCGTTATTAGCGAAAGACGCCGAGCGCGCGCCCCGATTCTCTTTCGCGGCGTGCAGCGACCTCGTGATTGGCGGAATGCGAGCTGACGTCATCGTCCGTATCCACCGGGGCAGCGGCAGCCATAGCGGCAGCCCACGGGCAGGCACTGCACGAGCAGAGTTCGAACGGTGTGATCGGCGGCGTAGTGCAAATAAACTCGGCTAAAAAGAATGTAAGAACGACCAGACTGGCACGTTATAACAACGTACAGCAACAATTTCTTTAGGAAACACTTTAAGTCTTTCAAGCGTAATAGTTTTTAGGGGCGAAGCTCCTTATGGCGTCACCCGTTCGTCCCCATTATCGTTTGTTTGTAACCACCGGCGCGTGCCTGCCGGGAGGCACGCACGCGCCGGCGCTCGCCGAGGGCGAGCGCGTGCCTCTCTCTCTCTCACTTCCATCTGCTGTCTTGTGAGAGAGAGACAGAGAGAGAGAGAGAGAGCGAAAGGCGCGCGTCGATGGAAACGCTCTTTCTTAAATGAACAGTGTACCAGCTCGCAAAGAAGGAGAACGCGCCCTCACCCGCGAGAGACAACGTTGGCGCAGGCAGCGTCTCCTAGCGAGTTTCTTGATTAAGAAATACCGACTGCTTGCGTTGGAGAAGCGTTCACCGGCCACCCATATATACATATATAGGCACTGGAACTTGACTTGCAATGAAGTGCCGGTGGGAGATTTCACTTGTGCGTAGTTGAACCATAAGGATTCGTAGCGTGCGCGTTAACTAAATTAATCCGGAACTCGGCACGATCTACGATGAACATCCCGAGCTTCGCCCACTCACCATCATTCACTCCGTGGATATGCTGTATTTCAAGTGACAACACAGCGCCGAACGACTTGTGATACTGGAGGCGTGATGCGAGTGCATTTCATTGGGGACAGCGACATTCAGTGTGTATCAGCGCACTAACGCTCACTTCGCTTACACGTTTTCTCTTCGTTGGGGGCGTTGTGAAATCGAATTGCGCATATTAACGGCGTAAGATATGCGCACGATAAATGCGATGACAAAAAGAAGCACTACCTGATGCGCTCGTGTCAGGTCGCAAACACGTTGACCACGGAGTCCTTATCGTTTGCTCTCAGCGGATGCATCAGTGGCGGCGCATTTGCGTTTTTCGCTAGCGAGGATTCAAAGTCTTCCTAGCTCGATACAGGCGGAGCCTGCGTGCTTTGCTCGCTAATTCGGACGCTCCGTTCAATGTGTCCTTAATTGGCATGCATTCGTACTGGCCAAACGCACGCTGTAACTATCCGGGGCGGACGCCAGCCTGCTGAAAACAGATACAGAGAGAGAGATTCCTTTTGTACACGGTGCATTTCACTGCTGATGATTTGAAAGGAATAGTCAGCACAACGGCTGAAGTGCCCGGTAAGTACATGCCCCAGCCTTAAAAAACAATTTAAAAGCTGCGTATATCCACTGAAAAATTACCATGCCATGCCGCTTCCATTACGAAAGCAAAATAAAAAAAACACAAAGTTGTGTGGCATTGCCTCATTTCTGTAATTAACACTTGCTAATTAATCAGTTCAATTAAATACACAACCCCGTGACATGCTCAAGTAAAAATATACATATGTACGGAGAACATCAAGGCTTCTACCGGACATGTAGTTTAGCAACAACCTATTAAACTATACATGACCCTAGCTTAGGTAGCACACGTATACCGGTGAGCAGCCGAGAATTCAGTGAAGTAATGCATGGGTGCAATCGCGTAACGATGCTTTTTCCGATGCCAATGCTTTTCGTGCTTTTCACGCTTGGCCACTGGTCAGAGCGACGGTCTGTCAGCATTATCAACGCGACCAGCCAGCCGAGAGTGGGGGATGATAAGAATAGCATAAGGCATCGCTACGCGGTATAGCACCCCATATTTCGGACCCATATTTTCATGCCTTACTCTGCAAACATGCGTCTCATTACGTGGCACAAAGCTGCCATAATAAACACAATGAAAAAATTATATTTGTGACAAGCTACTATGTTCATTATTCAGGTGAATCCACTTACGAAGCATATGGCACAGTAATGCACCGAAGGTTCAAATTCTGCTGCTGTGCGAAGTTTTGAACGACGGCGTCTCGGCTGCCGGTGATCGTACAGCCACAAACGGCGCGAGCGAATGGGCGGCACGCTGGCGTAAAATGCTTGTTTCAGGCAGCATTATCCATGCATCAGATATTCTTCAAAGCACAAGCCGGAAACAAGATCCAGACGCTGAGCATTTGGGCAAAACAAAACGCGATGGGCGTCCAAAACCAACGCTGGCGCGAGCGTTCGTGTTTGTCCACTCCTCTTCCCTTGTGTCCATGTTTTGCACGCCTCTTCTTTGCATTATGAATCCTTACCAACTCGCTCAGCTTTCTGTCATTTCATTGTAACTTAGGATGAGTTGTTTCTCAAAGTTCGAATCCGCGAGCGCCCCTCTCTTGGGCTCCCCAGCACGCCGTCCCCGTAATCCCGGTATTCCGTTGGATAAAGATATTGGGAAACACCGCCAGCTCGCTGAGATCAGCTCCGGAATCGTTCGATTTACCATGCCCCAGGCCTTTACCATGCCCCAGGCCAGTCCGCCGGCAGCCCATGGACGCCTCCCTGACAGGCAAATACGCCACATCATGCCATTACCACGTGATTAAATAGTCCCCCACTGTCTCCCCGGCCACTTGAACGCTTCAACTACTTGTTCTAGCCGTGTCGAATGTTTCAAATACTTGTGGAATATTACATTCGAGAAGTATATTGGATTCGGAAATGTATTGGGCATTTTCGAATAAACGACGTGATTCGAATATTCCAAAAGACCGAGTATGCGATCCACTCATCTTACCAAAAATGACTGACGTTCCGCGTTTACACAAGGTGCGGAGACCGGCAATGCCCAAATGAGTAAGCATTGGTAGTGCACGCTAAAGTCCCTAGATTTTTCAAAGCGATCTAGGGACTTTAGTACACATGCGCACGCGAGCGTGAGAGCGGCCAGAGAAGAGCGCGCCAGCACGCACCACTTGACGCCGCCATCACAGTCACTTTTTGATTTTCGGGGCTTTACGTCCCAAAACCACGATCTGATTATGAGAGACGCCGTAGTGGAGGGCTCCGGAAATTTCGACCGTCTGGGGTTCTTTAACGCGCACTGATCATCGCCCGGTACACGGGCCCCAACATTTCGCCTCAATAGAAATGCAGCCGCCGTGGCCGGGGTTCGATCCCGCGACCTGGCGGGGCACGCTAACCAACTGCGTGCTGTCGGTGCTCACGTAACCATGTTGGTGCACTACCAATGCCTCCTAGACAAAGGAGGCGTTGGCACTACGCGCTTTTAAAAAGGCAAAAATGGGCGGGATCGTTTCGGAATCATATAGCAGCGGTTGACTATGTGCAACAACAAATATCCTTTCATGATACACGCCATCATTTGTATCACTTGCGTTATGGTGGGATATTTTACCAATGCTGTTACAATAAGACAAGCTAGTCTCTACCGTGCGTTCTTGATAGTAATTATTTCCTTTAATCACTTCATATTCTTGATGTAACTATGTGCAAAATAAAATATTTTTGCCGAAGGCGCACTTATGCTTTGATATTCGATTCGTACGCGAGAAGTTTGATAGTGACACACTCCTATATCAGAAACGTATGGCGACAAAACGATGGAAATGACACGCCTGGCAAACACTTTTGATGATTGATTGATTTGTGGGGTGTAACGTCCGAAAAGCAGCTCTGATTATGAGAGACGCCGTAATGGAGGTCTCCGGAAATTTAGACCACCTGGGGTTCTTTAACGTGCACTGACATCGCACAGTACACGGGCCTCAACATTTCGCCTCCATCGAAATTCAGCCGCCGCGGCCGGGGTTCGATCCCGCGACCCTCGGATCTGCAGCCGAGTGCCATAACCACTAGACCACCGTGGCGGGCACACTCTTGATGAGGCAAAAAGAAAAAAAAAACGAGATGACTTATGTGCAAGACCAGGCAAGATTCGAGAGAGCGAGGCGCGATGCAGAGAAAAAGGCGCCAAAAACTCTCGAGTTGTACCGTCGTCTGGTCGCTTTCCCGGGCCGCGCGGGCCACTCGGTACGCCAAGAACGGGCATGCATCCGACCGGTCCCGGAGCAGTGGGCGGGGCTTCCGGGAGGTCCCCGAGCAAAATTACACAGCCGTACGAGGCCGTGCGCAACCGTCCGGGACTTGTAAATCGAATAGGCCCACTATGGCACCTCGGTGGACGCAGAAGGAAGTTCGAATACGGGGAGGAGTCCGAAGCAGTGGAAAGCGCGAACTGTACGCATCGGCCTTTAACGAGCGTTGCTGTTGGATAAATACGTCTAACAAAGGAAGTATATGTAACAGTATTTCCAGTCACAGTTACGGCGTAAGAAGGTAACGGTGTTACAGTTAAAGAAAAAAAGTAACTAGTTACGGGTGGCGCGTTACTAGTAACTAGCTACTACCCAAGACTGCCAAGAACATGAGCACACACGCCGAATATGATCATTCAAAGAATCCACTCAGCATAATGCACGCGCTTGCATCAAGAGGTCAGTGTGCTTTAGCACACAGCACACGCGTTCAAGTCCATGCTCTTTTTTTATTAGCACAAAACAAAGGTGCGCCTACCAACAATGCTTCAGTCGGTCAGCGTACGAAAGACGGAGCAGCTGGAATAACAAAGGAACCATCGAACGTAAATCCGTCATACTGCCTCTGTTCTGTCTTGTCTGCGTTTTTTCTTTGCTGTTGTTTGCGCTACATCATCATGACACGTACGGTCCAATTGACGCACTCCGACTAGCACAGATTCAAACACAAGCACTTCCTTAAAAGGCGCGCAAGAAACCTTGTTCTCATGTTGTGAGCGGATGCAGCGGCACAGTAACGTCAGGTATATGCATGACACTTCTCATGCATGTACCTAGTCATGCATATACCTTGTCATGGTATAGCGTGTGCACTTATGACACCAGTTAGGCAACTTGTCTTCAACACTATCAATATCGTGGAACACTGCAGCTTGAAAGGCGCTCGGGTCGGCCAACTTGTAGTTACCTATATACCATTATAGCACAAACCCGTCAGCTGTTGCTATAGGCCTGCTGCAGCGCAGTCGCCACACAAATACGGCACCGTCGAAGGACGGCCGAGGTGCAGCTGAGCGATTACGCCGCTACGCACTTTGCGCCTGCCAATAATAAGCGGCGGAGGCAGCGCATCGCACTTCATTCGCGAGACAGCTGCTGAGGCTTGTCAACGGCGGCACCTGTCACCGTCCGCGAGCACAAGCAGCGTAGTTGTTGACTTCGAATGGCGCTTCATTGAACGGGCACACACCGCTGACAACCGATGGGCATCTACCCATGTGGCATCATCACTGGCTTGTCGAATGCGCTGCCCGAAGACTCGTCTCGAGAAGCGGCGAGACGACACGATCGAGATTTAAAAGCCGCACGCAAAAGCCGGGTTCGATTCCTACGCCCTCAGTTTATTTACCTAGAAAAAAAAAAAAAAGAACCCGCAGATCCCACGCATTGTGGGAATCGGTGCCATGCGAAGCAGTCAGCTAGAAAATTGCCAATGACGAATTGTTTGGCATTATTGTTACGAATACGATGAACGTCTGTACAAAGGGAACAGCGGGCGTATGCTTAATGTCGGCTAACGAGAAACGTCGACAGCATGATGGTGGCCGAATGGTAGCTAACGATACGGCGTACGTTGGCACTCACGTTAGTGCACAGACGCTTGTTTTGTCGAAGTGGACGCTACGATTGGCTGATGTGCGTATCTTAAGCGTCGTTCGTTGAAATATTCCTGCAGGATCGAGCAATGCTGGGGAAAAGCACGCCGAGTTATAGTATAGGCACAAGTATTGTTTAGTATAATTGCCATGATAGCGCTTAACATACACTAGACGAGAAATCGGCGTTGCATAAGCACCATCATCACGACTGCTGGCGCAATATGTTTATTTACTATACGTACCATGTAGAACGGGTCGCCGTAGGCTAGCCTATAGTGGTAGCGTGCTTGCTTGCCACCTCGGCGACCCGGGTTCAATTCCTACGCCCCGACAGCGCGGTACATGTCGCCTTCGGTAATCGCAGCGGGTTCGTCTGTGTACGTGTGCTTGTTCCTATATACATCCAAATTGCTAATTATGCGCTTTTTTCTGTTTGCGTGTGTTACAATGATATGTGAAATGTGCATATTAGTTGACATATAGCCTGTATAAAATCCAAACACCTGTGGCGCATACCCGCTTACCATGGGCCGAGCGCTACGGGTGCACGAGTCATACGTGATTTCAGTGTCGTTAATCGTGACGTGCATGATGAGTGTGTCACATTAGGGATGTAAAGATCAATCGTTCATCATACACTGACAACCTACCATCCAAATGTTGGTGTATACCGGGTGAGCGAAACGACAAGGAGAGCACCGAGACGTAGGCGGTTAGATAGATAAATATGGTCAAAGCGACTCAAGTTCGCCAAGAAATGCTTCGAACGTAAAAGGAAAAGAGAATGCTTCCTGCCTCGCATTACACGGCGAAGTACCGACGACTTCGTTACAACAGTCACATGTGCAGAAGGACAGTAGTACAGCGTAGCCTTGGGCATAACGCGCTCATAGGAATTTCGCGATAATACGCATGCAGAAAATTCAACGCCGAAGTCTACGATACACAACATTAAAAGTGTGTATAGGCATCAATTTTAGAGGCCATCTTGCCTGTTGCATATTGACCTTACACGTTTACAAGAAACACGTTCGCGAAATATACGGTTTATAGATAGCAGGCAGCTAAAAGGTGACTGCAAGGTAAAAACTGAAAAATTAAATGTGGCTCCCTTCTCCATACTCATCGTGGTAGCCAGGCCAGCAGGCAGGGGGGTGCCCTGGGGGCCCGGGCCCCTCCCTAAATTTTGGTTGGGGGGCAGTGTTAATAACATAGTGCAGTGCTAATAACATAAAATTTACGCCTATTAACATCGCATTTAAAGCGTCACTGATTGTACATACTGCAATTTTTACTGAAAATAAATAATGAAAATAGATGTTTTTTTCAAATAGTCAGGGCCTTCAGCAAGTGCACTCCCTCTCCCCCAAAAAAAAAAAAAAATTCCTGCCTACGTGCTTGGCGGGAGCCATCATGAAAATGTTACTGTTAAAAGGAAAACTGCATGACTTGAAAGACACTATAGACTTGGCGATATTTTCGGAGGCGTCGCCGGCAGAAGTGCGGCGTCTCGTCAAGCGCACGTGCGACATAGAGCATACGATGGATGAGCTTGTTGCCATCAATGTCTTGGTGGTTCACGTGACCTCCGTGCCATCGTTGTGTGCTCTTGATTTACGTCCTTTCAAGGAGATTCACGCGCGCTGACGAACTCCTTAAAATTAGAAAATGGATGCGTGACGGAAGTTCCGTGATAATTACTACACGGGACCACGATTTTCTTTTTTTTAAAGGTCGCCCGGTAATTTTATGCCTGCACATACCCAAAAGACCACATACACGCGAGCGTATTCGGCGTCATTATGGCTGACACGTGATGAAAAGGCCGTTAGCGCGAAGCAAGCTCTGATGCTCTGTTGTCGAGAAGCACTGCGTCGCGGCCGTGGCACAAGTGCGGCACCGTTCAGTGGTGTTTTCGCGGCACCGTCCAATCAAGCAGCCAACGCCCTTCCCTGCCTCCCAATGCGTGCACACATTGCCGACACTGCGATTGTCATCTGTATACTGTCTTCGACTGGAAAAGCTGCAGGTGCCTTTTAGCAAGTCTCGCGCACGCGCGTCGGCGTCGGCTGGGGGGGAGGTGAACTTCTTTAGCACGTTTCACAAGTGCGCATGTGAGCCATAGCAAACTTGCGTCGACGACGAACATACAGTGGCGCACGGTTCACATAACAATGTGCAGACGACAAACGCGTTGCAGCGAGGTGAACACCCCAATGTGGCGAAATGCAAATTAGACATTACTGAAGCATACAGAATGAGGAACAAGCAACGTACTGAGTTTTCCGTTCTGGCATGCATGGCGTACCGCGAAACCAAATATTTCCCTCAATAATTATCTCCTCTCGGACCACCCGATTTGTAAACGTTCTCGCAGGTCACATCAGCCACCGATTGTGACAGGCCTGTTAAGCCACCAGCCAATGGCATGAATGCATCTTTTACGCCTCAGCATACAATTTTCAGTTTTTCTATTTGATAAAAATATTTTGCGCGAGTTCGTGGCATTATTCAATTGTCAGTTATTCTGTTGATACGAATATTTTACGTGGCTCTATGAGATTCGCGTCACTCGCTACTTTGCTGCATACCCAGCAGCTGATGTGTCTGACCAGCAGTGACTACAGGTGCATTGCCTAAAAGTACGTAGTTCTTGCTAACAAATGGCGATTCAAAACGATAGCCGCGCACGCCGCACACACGAGAAATGTCAACTGTGGCTTCTCCGACAGGAGGCCCGGTTAACAATAAATCTTTTTCGGAATTAATTCGGTACCCCCAAAATTCCTAGCGATTCCTATGCGCAGTGTTTTAATCTGTTGCCATGCACGAATGACACGGCCATCGTACCACATGTAGCGCTGGCGTCTGCGCACGGCTGCATATCACTCCGAAGACACACCCTGCACAAGGATCGGATGCCTCGTTTAGCAATCCCTGTCAACGGATCGGCTTCATTCTGAATGTCGCGCTCTGTTTTCGTTCGTCCGAGGCTTCTGTTCCTCGCTTCAGGGAGTCCCTTGCTTGCCTGTTAGAAACTGCACCAGCGGCTACATCGCGCCACCGCCACACTTCCCGTTGTTGCTCCCCGACCATGGCCGAGGCAGAAATTCATATCGATACAGACAGAATGGCAAAATAATAATAATAATAAAGAAAGAACACGACAACCTTTTAGACAGATGTGGATAAACACAAGAAGTAAGGTGGGTGAGGGCTGCACATGGGGAAGTCACTGTACTGCCCGTAAATGCGGTGAACGCTCACCTCCATGTTAGCATGGCATATGATCAAAATATCCCATGCACCCCCTTGCCTGAATCAGCGAGTTTTCTCGAGTAACTTCAAATTATCGCCATGCAAGGAGTGCAAATATATTTCATTTCCAAATCGAGGAGGAGGAGGAATGAACTTTATTTTGGAAAGCAGCGCAGGTTTAGGTGGCCGGGCCTAGGCCTCCCACGAGGGGACGTCAAGGGTTTGCCTCGACGCCGCCTCGCGGGCATGCTGGGTCGCCCAGGTTTGTTCGTCGAGGGCGGAGCTCCGCAGAGCCTCACGCAGCCTCGACGAGAGGGTCGTGGTGTTAGTGTGTGTGTACTGTGCCGGGCACTCCCACAGCATATGCGGAAGCGTAGCCGGGTGAGATATCCAACTCGACGCCTTCTTTTTCCTTTTTTTTCATCTTTTTTTTTTGCAAACGATATGGTCACATTACACGAAACTTGAATGCAGGGATGACTTGTGGCAGAACTCGATGTTTTGCGACGCGCGAAGGAACCGGAGCGAGCGGCTATAAGCGATATTTACGCGTCAGCAGCTGTGACAAACACATAATCAGCCTCACCACAAGCTAAGAAAAATTGGCAGATCCCACGTGCAGTGGGAATCGAGGAAATGCGAAGCACGCATCAGGAACGTAAAATGGATTTGCATTGTTGTCTCGCTATACCGAGTCTGATACATATGAAGTTCACGAAACGGCTGCAAGAGCATCATGACTGTGGCATGTAAACCATGCTGCTCATGACACGCGTGTCATTATTCTAATGTTATGACCCGTCATTTACGTTCGTCATGCTGTCGTGTTGTGCCATAGCAATTTTGGTATACATCCCATCAACGAAACGCGTGGCCTGTAAATCATGCCGCCCATGACATGCATGTCATGCTTTTCATGTTATGACCTGTCATTCATGTTCGTCATGCAGTCATGTTGTTGCATACCAATTTTCCAATACATCCCACTAACGAAACGGCCAAGAGAGCACCAAGACCGTGGCATGCAAATCATGTCGCTCATGACATGCATATCATGATTTTCATGTTGTGACCTGTCAGTCATGTTCGTCATGCAGTCATGCTGTGGCATACCAATTTTCGTATAATCCCATTAACGAAACGGCAAGGAGAGCACCAAGACCGTCGCATGTAAATCGTGTCACTCATGACATGCATGTCATGACTTTCGTGTTATGACCTGTCATTTATGTTCGTCATGTAGTCATGTTATGGCATACCAATTTTCGCAAATATCCCGTTAGCCAAACGGCCAGGAGATTACAAAGTCGTAGGCGGCTAGATAGATAGATAGATAGATAGATAGATAGATAGATAGATAGATAGATAGATAGATAGATAGATAGATAGATAGATAGATAGATAGATAGATAGATACGCTCGAAGTCGCCGAAGTTCGCTAAGAAATGCTTCGCATTTAAAATTCGGGCGGGATGCTTTTCGTCGCCCGCGACAGATGTACGGGCGTGAGTTTACGTGGCCACACCCAGACGCAGGAGAGACGCAAAGACAAAACCCGCGGGATTTGTTTGCACACACAAAACGCACTTAAACCCTGGTGAGGACACATATCGTGCCATGGTGTAAGTATCTGCCAAACAACTGGTTGATTTCTGGGTCTTTCTGGGGCCGTAGTGGAGGGCTCCGGAAATTTTGACCGCTTGGCGTTCTTTAACGTGCACTGACATCCCACAGTACACGAGCCTCAACATTTCGCCTCCCTCGAAATGCAGCCGCCGCGGCCGAGATCCGATCCTGCGACCTTCGGATCGGCCAAACAAGTCACCGTATTATTTGAGCTCAGTTTCGATTGCATTACTTCCTGAATCGACCCCCTGACCAGTGGCGTAGGCAGGCATGGGCTGACCGGGCTGAAGCCCCCCCCCCCCCCCCCCCGAAATTTTTCGAGCCGGCGCCGGGCTGGCTATGCTGACTCGTCACGATGAACAAAGGCGCATATCCTTGGAACGTGTGGCTACGGGAATTCACCTCTCAACGACCGCCTGACGTCTAGGGGCTTGAAAGAAGGAAGAACGCGGCTTGTTCAACGGAGCAAAGGTGATTAACTCGCCACGCTATAGCAGGGAAAGTCACGTCTTTTTCTGCAGTAAAGCAACGGCGGCAAACGAAAGACGCCTGTCATTGATCGGTTTTATGATAAGGGCCTTAAAGACGTAGATTCTTCGGAAAGGAAATTCGGTTTGGACTTCACGCGGTAAGTGTCTCTCGACTGAGGAGACCTTAGGAGATGATATATTCTTGATGGCACGGAAAGATAGAATGGTGGAGGAGGGTGCACGGTAACTGTCTCTCCGGAGAGGACACCGCAACCGGTACACTCAAAGGGAAGGGGGTAAGAAAGAACAGGAAGGAAAAAGAAAGCTCAAAGCACAAGGAGGAGCCTTAGCCGAAGCAGTCACAGGAAAAGGGGAGTGAACGAAGAGAGTGGAAAGGAGAGGCCACTTTAACGAGACTGGAGATCACTGGCGGCAATGAGTGCCAGGTGTGACTAAATCACTCCCAGTGAGAGAAACCAGTGGGTGCTCGGCGGCAGTGGGGAACACAAAACGGCCTGAAGGGGAGCCGGCGATCTTCACCCCCAGCAGCACAACGACGGCGTCAGACACACCTTCGCAATGTAGTACCACTCATGCAATGCAGTACTTTTGTCCTATGTGACAAAAGGAAGCGGTCAGGCTGCGTATCCGTCTACGTGTGCAGTTTGCTGGAGGAAGGTCGTTTGCGGGCGAAAGCTATCAAGCTAGCGAACGAACTTCAAAGCAAAGTATGCCGCTGTTCCTTGTATCACACGACTTTTCTTCCACGGCTGCGACTGGGAACACTCATGGTATGCGTTGTATGCAGCAGCCGG